>VWYP01006729.1:0-77266 GCA_013400435.1 Pycnonotus jocosus
TTTTTTTCCCCTCTGGTGATGGTTATTGATTTTCAGCCCTTTTCTAAGACTTTCAGATTTGCTTTGTTTTGTGGAGATATATATTTTTTAAAAATGCTTCTGTATCCCTGTTTCTAGAAGGAAGACAACACAGGTACCTCAGGTAGACCATGATCCTAGCCTTGGTATTTTTTTCCAATGCTGAAGTTTCCCATGGGTTGACAGAGAAAACAGAGTACTGACCAGTGTGGTAGACCACATTATTTTTCCCTTGTTTTTTGCCTACCACTGTGACTTTCCTGTGTTTTTAGAAGCAGGTCAGCCTGTAGTGCCTCCGGCAGCACTTTTCTCTCACCTTTAAATAGCAAGCCAGCAATTACAGAAAGCCATGGTGATTTGAATTGGTAATATAGCTGAAATTCCTCAGCCAACCAAGAAAGTAAGTTTGGATTACTTTCTGCAACTATCTCATCTTTTATTATTGCTTCTGTAAATATATTCTATATCATTTTTCACGAGTTGATTCTCATGCATGGACATGGCATGCCTTATGTAATTTTCCCCATGGTTCTTGAGAACTGATTGATCAGGTGCTCTTAGGAGCACATCTGCCATCAGCAGCTAATGTTGCATATTGTACAGAGCAGACAAACCATACAGCTACAACTGAAAAAGGCCAGTTTTCTCAAGGTGTAATCCTTCTCTATGCAGCAGAATCATCACTGCCAGTTTTTGCCAGAACTGGTCTCTAGTGAATGTGCCTGTGTGCAGTAACACTATTTCAGCAAGAATTCTGGGGGCATATGTCACTCACAAACAAAGTTCATAGTTTTTTTGCACACATACTGTGCCTTCTGTTGCCTTCTGAGGTGTTTGTAGAAAACTTGCTCTGTCTTTTGGTGTAAAAGCATCATGCAAGGATGATAGCTTCATTTTAAGGCTTTTAAAGCACGAAAATCCCTTCTTAGGCAAATGTTCCAGCTCCTTCTCTCTGTGCAAGGACATGGAGACGAGCAGAGGATGACAAGGCTGATGTGGTTGTTCCTCCAGAGTTCACTGTGCCTGGATGCCTCTCTGTTAGTTGTATTGTTTACAGTCTTTCTGTTAACGATTTCATTTAGGTGACCTTCAAGTTATCTCTTTAATTTCAGCTCTATTTGTTGAGCTCTTTTGTGGAATCCTTTCTGTAGCCTTTCATTCTGATCTGCTCTTGTGCTCCCAGGATGCTGTCAATAAATACTTTGCCCTGTATTCCTTCGGGAAGCTGTTTTAGGAAGCTGTGATACGACATTCCAGGGTGAAAAAAATGTACCTGGAAGAGATTTTAGCTCACAGAGTATTCTGTAACAGTATTTGCTCCCATGAGGCATATTGGAAGTGCATATTGAACTCTCCTTATCTAGGGAAATGGGCCAGAACCATGAAGAATTATTTTAAAATACTGAGCTTCAAGCATAATGATAAGCATGTCCTGCTAGTGGGATGCAATTATATTTACCAAATATTTCATGTTCTAAATATTTATGTCTATTGCTTACTACACTTCTCCCTGCTACAGCTGGTAAATTCAGTTTATTTTCTTATTCAGTCAGTAAACTATGTAAAAACATATGATAACAGTTATTAACAAAGGATATTTCTATATCTAAGGATATTTCTATACCAAAGGATATTTCTAGCCTTTGTAGCTGGCCAGTGGAACACTAAAAATCTGCCTGTCCCATTAAGGATATCTGAGAATTAATTTTATATAGAGAGGGTTTTTTTATTCCTTTATTGTATGCATTCTCTAAATGAAATCCAGAACCAAGCATCCTTAAAAAAATAAATACATCTCATCCTAGATCTTTATTCCCAGATTTTACAGACTCTTCTTTTAGCTATGTTTTGTTTTCTCAATTCAAAATCAAATCCTTCCCATAAAAGAAAATGGGATCCTTCATTTCCAGTCTCATTTTTCCTCATTTTCCATTAAATTATATTTTTCTTAGAACAAGGACATATTTGGATGTAATTTGTGTCTTATGAAAGAGTTAGTTTGGATGTTTCAACTCTTGCAGACAGGGTCCTGTCAGAGAAGTCTGCCCTGCCACCTGTGCTGCCTCCTGCTGTACAGCATTACAGCATTTGCTGGATGCTCCTCATTGCACATTGGGGTTCCAAAATGAGAGAAGTTATTAATTTCCTTCCATTATTTTCCAAATGCTGGAGATAGTCACTCTCCCATGTTTTCCATGCATTTTTGTTTCCCAATTCCAAGCACCTGGCTTTGTGAGGTATTTTCTGAAGTTCTTTGCTGTGTGGTAACTCTGTTTTTCAGTTTCCTTTATCAGAGGTGTTTCTCGTTGAGTGTTTTCATTCTCTGCTGAAGGAGCCAACATCCTGACAATCTTTCCCATAAGAAAGCCTATTCCTTTAACCATCTGCTCCCACCGTGAATCTGTGATACCTGCCTAAGGAATCTGTCACATCTGACTTAACTTAGACACAAACACATAGCAATGACACATTAAAAGAGCTTTTCCATTACTGGACTAGCAGCAATTCCTTTTCTTTTGGAAGAGAATATTTCCAAGCCTTGTTTCTGCAGGAGCCGTGGTGCTGCTGGCACCAGTCCCTGCTGAGCTGGCAGGGATGTGCCTGCTGTTGCAGGGTTGTGCCTGTTGCAGGGATGTGCCTGCTGTTGCAGGGATGTTCCTGCTGTTGCAGGGATGTGTCTGCTTGTCGCAGGGATGTGCCTGTTGCAGAGATGAGTCACTCCATGTTCTTTGAGCCCCGCTCCTCCTGCAGGTTCCCTGGTGAGCAGTCCGAGCCCAGCGTGTCCCCTCCCTGCCCACAGCCCCGTCCCTTCGTGTCACTTTGGGCCGTCCCTACCGCTGTGGGAAGAGAAGTGAGAAATTAGACGTGGCCTTTTTGTGCTCTCAGTGTGCAGATGCTGTTCACCTTCCCAGTCCTGAGACCTACTGGATTTTTTAAGTGGCTCACTGATGAGAGTAAAAATAATTCTTGTGTTGTTTAGTTTAAAGTTGGTGGTGTGCAGGGTAGTTTTATGAGTGCAGTGTGTGTGTGCACCAGAGGAAAATGTTTTAATGGGTTACAGAGCTGTAAAATGAGGAGAATGAGTTCAGCAACATTTAATTAACTGCATAAGTTGATGCTCATGAAAAGAAATACAGCTCGTCTATGAGGCTTCTTAGTAAAGTTACAGCACTTCATGTGTTGTAATAGGGAAGTCTTTTAGAAAGCTAATTAAAAATTAATCTGTAGCACTATTTTTTGGAAGGGCTTGGAAATGTTTGAGTGCTAAGACTATTGAAGATGTACTGGAAGAAGAAAATCATTTGAAGGAAGTGATTTCTTTCGGGCATTCCTCAGGGACTGCTTTGTTGAAATGTTGAAGCCCTGCAGTGTGGTTTTCCTGATCATGGTGTAATAGCTTTACATGGCATCACAGCACAGTCTTAATCAGAGAAATTAAATTACACAATCAAAAAGTGAAAAATGTTTATTGTGTAAATCTTACATGGCTATGCTGATGAAACACTTTGGATTTTTTTCTTTCTCTGAGGAGGTTTTTCTTCCTATTTCCATCACTACTGATATTCTCTGTGAATACAGTGAGATACTCTGAGCTGGAGCTGTCAGAGACACACAGAGGAATAGCAACGTGTTATTTTCCCTGTTTGCAGAGAAATGTACAGTCTCTGATAAGAACTCTCTGCTGGAGTGAGATAATTAGCTGCAGCAAAGGTGAAGGTTTGGTGGAACACTTGCTGGGGATTTGCAGAGTAGTCTCACTCTCTCTGTCCCTGATAAAAGACAAAGCATTTCTCAAGGAGAGCAAACTGAGGGAAAAGGTTAGTGGACTTTTTTTTGATCAGAAACTTGCCAGTCTCTTTTCTGAGCCCAGCTGTTCTTTTGATCTCCACAATATTCTGGGGATCTTAAGTTATATAAACATGTATCCCTGTCTAATAATTTAAGACCTGAAGTCTGATACCATGTTTTGCCAATGGGTAGGGTCAGAGACACAGATCCAGACAACAGCCTAAGAAATAGCATAATTTACTATAAATGTAAAATTGCAAAGAGTCACAAAAAGAGAAGCTAAGCAAAGCATTGCTATAAAAGAATGCCTCTAATGATTAAGACACATCACCACTTACCCTGATACGTTAGCATCGTCCAAATCCACACAGCAGCTGTGGGGGGAAGCTGTCACAGGGAAGGACTGGAAAACCACACCCAGTAGCTGGGAAATCCTATGAGGCATCCACCTGGCAGGACACAACACTCCCCCAAATCTGCTGTGACAGTAGCCCAGCTTTTACACTGTAAAACAAACAAGCTGACATAATTTCTAATTTCATTCTTCTGTTGGCATTCATGCAAACCCTGGCCAGGGCTCAAGGGGGAACCAAGGGAGTTGTCTCTGATTTTGTACTCTCCTAATAACCAGCCACATCTGGTTTCTAGATGTGGAGTGGTAAATACATGTTTTGCCAATAAATGAACACATATAACAATATTTTGTTAATGAGTGAACATATATATATAACATGTGGTTGGAAGGTTCGCCTAGAGGTCAGTTTTTGTTCAGGGCCTGTTGTTCAGGCCTTAGTACTTCATACCATCACTAGGTTCTCCATAATTTGGGACTCTGATTATAACAAAGCAGTCTTTTCCAAGACCATCAGCAAGTTTTGGCCACTCTACAGTCCAACTCCACCATGCATTTTCAAAGTAAGCTGCAGAGGCTAAAAGATGATGCAGAGTCAAATGCGACTGGATAAGAGCAATAGCACAGCTTTTTTATATTTGTTAAGCTATGTAGCCATAAAACCAGCCAGAAAGATGAACTGGCCACCTCTGCCTTCCAGCACTGGGCTGTAGGAGCCACAGTGGGGACTGCCCATGCCATGCAGCAGCTGCACAGCTGTCTTGTCCTGCATCTATGTCTGGTGCAGAGGGACAAAGACCTGGAAGTACTGTGAAACTCCAGCTATGGCCATTCAGTGAGCAGAGCAGGGCTGGAGTCTCCTTCATGTAGACCTTTGGAGGGCAGCAGGCAGCTAGCATGGGAACATGTAGAAAGATGGGCTGTCACCACAGGTGTGACAGGAGGAAAGCACTGACATGAAGGAGGAACACTCATTACCTGAGAAATGCTGTTTGCTTGTCAAATAAACAAACCCAATACTGTAGGGGTTTCATTAAGTTTGTTTTTGACAAGAACATTTGTTCAGATGAAACTGGTATTCCTACTGGCTACTTCACAATACTATTCATGGCCACTTCAAAAGCCTGTGTTTGGGGATGCATGGAATCTAAACATTTAGATGCATTAGGTGCATTTTCACAATGGCAAATCATTAGAACTTAATGGAATTAAGTTGTTTACAGACTGCTAGGGCTGGCACCTGTCACTGTGATCAACATTTGATTGTCATCTCTGGGAAAAATACAGTTTGTTCATCTCAGAGCAAGGGAGAAAATGATAGAATTGAATTTTCTTCAGGTGCAAATAAATAAAGAAATCAAATTAAACTCCATGGCTGACAGGAACATTAAAGAGTCCTGTAGCACCTTCTTCTGCCTCCCTTTATCTCTGTGGCTGTCAACACAATGGGAAACATGTCATTGAAATGAACATGAGATTTGGATTATCTTTGCAGTGAGTCTACAGCATGTTTATTGCCATCTTCCAAGATGTCCTTTTCCTATAGAATGATCTCAGACACAGTGCTTTTTCACTGACTACTCAACAGCTTTAAAGAATGGCCACTTTTTACTAACAAATTTAAAGCTGAAGTTTTCCAAAACAAGTTAGCCTAGATGTCCTCAATGGACGTCTCTTCTGTTCCTTGATAAAAATCTGCTCTAAACAAACAAAGAACAATTCTTGCCAAGCCTCCTCTGCCAGAGGCCAGCTGGAGCTCCACAGGGAGAAAGTGAGTGTTACTAAATGGAATAGACTGGCCAGCTAATGCTAATATGGTGACTAATGTATTGATGGTTTTATTTTGTTAAGATGGGTATCTCATGTCTAATGACATAAAGTGTGCCTTCTGCCACACAAAGCTGATTTAAATGAGGCCAAGAAGCAAAATTAGGATTTTCCCTGCTCAAAGTAAAACTCTAACCTTAAAAAGGGTTCTAAGAAGCAGCAGATATTTCATTGACTTCTGTGGTGCATTATGAAAGTTGTGGGTGTTTTTCTCTTGAAAAAAAACCCCAACTAAATCTTGGTGCATTTTGTTTTCTAAACTATTTTGCTTTCTAAACCACTTGCTAGTATTATTTCAACATGAAGAATCAGAAGATTAAAGGCACCCCTTTATTTTAAGGAAAGTGATTTTAAGGACTCAGGCAGAGGTGAGAGAAGTCAGAAATGCTGTAGACAAGCTGGAGGAGGAAAGACTGACTTCATTCTTTTCTTAAGTCTCTGGATTAAACAAACTTTTGGGCTCATGAGTTTATGCTACATCAAGCCTGTGTAGCCTGGTCTCACTGCCAACACTGATCACTGTGCTGAGCTTGCCATTGACAGTGCAATGGATGAGGAAATTGGAAATGGGACTGACAATGGGGTTGTCATTCCAGGTACCAAGTGGGGAGCTGAGCTGCTCCCAGCTGCCCCTGATTTGGCTGTGGGAGTTTGCAGGGAAGGGAGAAGAGATTTGGGGGCTCAGATGTCTGCATGCCTGCCCCAATATCACCCCTTGCACACCCACCCAAGTTCCTACATCCCAAACCTGCCGCAGAGCCAGGGCAGGCTCAGGTCTGTGTGAGGGAGAACAATTTCTCCCTCTTTACACCAGAGACAGCCCATGGCTCACAAAACCACTGCTGCCACTGCTCCCAGCCCATCTCAGCTAATAAAGGGGAGTTTTCCAAGGCTCAGGTTTCATCACTAACTGAAGCTTGAAAGGTCTTGCTGAACACGGCGGGAACTAACATAAGCATTAAATGCAGAGGAAGGTTGTGGTCCCTGAAACAGGCTGGTGTTTTTCTCCTGTGATTCTATCTGAGCCAAATGGTACGAGAACACACCTATATAATGCTGTGCAGCTCAGGAAGGTAATTTTTCATTTGTTTTGCTATAGCTATTCTGTGTAAATACAAATGCTTTCTATCAGGTTTCCTCACAAAATTTCTCTCTAGCCAGTGTGAATTCATCTGGCAACTGTAGGGTGCAGCTAAGAGGAAAGTGCTGCAAGGTAGTAGTTAATTAGTCCAATTGAAACAAGGTGGGGCTTAATGGCTTGCAGATCTGGTAATGGTGTGCAGAGTTGGCACAGCTGATGATTGTGTTACTTGAGAGCCAAGGCACCTGCACCTGACTTGCTGGCCTGTGTTTAGGGGCACTTGTCTCTACTACCCCTGTAAGTCCTTGGGACTGAATGTTGAGAGGTCTCTGGATTTCCTGTGCCTTACTGAACCTGATGGGATTTACTGAGGTGTAGCAGTTTTGGTCCATCCAGGATCATTCCATGGATCCCAGGAGAAGTTATGAGGTATTTGGACAGCTCCCCCATTGTTCCTTGTCTGAGGATTTTTGTGACTGTTTTTTGCCCTTTGTTTTAAGCTGTCAAAGCTTAAACTTGATTCTCTGGGTATAGGAGGGTATCAGGGGGGTGTTTCTGTGCACACACAGGCATGTGTTTATGCATGCACACACAGCTGTGTGTCAGTATGGAAATTCACAGAGTGTCCACAGATTTTGATCATTTGAAGTTCTGAGAGGTCTTCTGGCACAACACTGCAATGAATGAAAACTCTTGTTCTGCCTGTGAGCTAACCTCACTTATGAGCACAGGGGTAGATGGTGTGCTTAGCCAAAATGACAGTGCTTGTATCCTCTTGAGTGGGCTTTGGGAGTGTGCCTGGATCAATGTGTGCTCCATATTGAACCATATTCCCTTCAGCTGCAGAGAGGGAGCTGCAGAGTTTGTATTGTGTGTGAGCACAACAGGAAAACATGACAAAGTGCTTGCTCCTGTTCATTTCACCTTTCCTAGCTGAGGAGCCTGTGCTAGCGGCAAATGTACAAGTCTTGTCAAAAACATTGTAGACTTAGCCTTTAAATCATGTATGTGCCTGCAAGGTGGGGCTGGCAACCATCCAGCCCTTTCGGGGGTCATGTCAACACGTTTGTACATTGCATAGGAGAGTGAATCTCAGTGGGATTGCTTAAGCATTATGCAGTGAAAATATTGAATTATAATTACACTAACAAGCATGAAAATGCATAGATGTTCTTTCACTTGAAATTAGAGCTCAGCAGAGCGCCTGTCTTCAGTATGCACATCATGCAGCTGTTACAGCAGTACCAGTCTATCTGTGGAGATGAGAGGGAAAACAAATATTCAACAATTGCTTTAATTAAGCTGATGTTACTGTGGAATCTCTTCTTTCTCTTTGGCTTACTCTTTGAAATGTAAATTTTTAAAAAGCAGAGAAATCAGGTGATAACAGTCAGTCGTTATGTCTAGGGTAGGAGAACTTTAAAAAAATATTTTTTTAAACATAGTATGTATATATAATTTTTCTTTTCTATGGAAGTACTGATAATATCTGTATGGGAATGGTGTACGGAAGTGTGCATGTGTCTGGAAGTAAAGCTGAAACAGGATTCGAGTATTGAAACAGGATCTGAGTAATGCCAGCTATAGGAAGAAATCTAATCTTTCTTCTGTCACCTGCTTAATGCTTAAAGTTACTTTTTCTTTCAGGATCTGCAGCTAGCCACCCAAACACTTCACCTTGTTGTCAGCCTCAATAAGTGCACTTGCAGTCTTGAGCTTATTCCCTCTGCTATTTTCTCCCTGTGTTGTTGGTGCTACAAGGGGGACAAATCCCTACCAACACGTGGGGCTTTCTGCTCAGTGCCACCTTTCCCTGCTGGGCCTGGAAGGAGTAGCAGGGAAACCAGCAGATGTCTGAAAAGGAAAATGTGCTGAACTATGACTTTTCCTTCATACTAAGAAGAAATGGATATCAAAACTTGGATCTTTGTCTCCTTCTGTCTGATTAATTTCCTGTTACCAGTGAACATTGTTTAAATCTGAATTATACTTAGTCTTACCTAATAATCCTATACTAGAGAAGATGAAGTCTTATTTTTTGTAGTCTCAGAGATTTCAGGAGATGTCCATACACAATATAAACATAATAGTTCTGTTATTAATACTGAACTAATCAGTATTTGAACTAATCAAACAACTTTCAGTAATGTATTAGCCAAAGGGACTCTAATTAGCCACAATCTGTCTTCCTGAAAGACAGAAAAACGGAGAAGACTCTTTTTTTTTTCATAGTATGTATAGAAAATATGGTTCAAGATGGTGGTTAAAAGGGTCTTTTTATCATCATACTATCCTTGCCTGGAATATTGTGATACAGAATAAAGATTCATGTGTCACTAGTAATACCTTGAGAAGGGGCTCTCTGTTTATGAGGAAAAAAAGCCATTTTGGGTGGCCCATATGTGGAGGTTGTTTGTAAACTATTACTGAGTTTAGGTATTGGGGAGCAAGTCACCTTTTTATCCAAGGCCAGCCTGTTGTAAAGAAAAATGTTCCTTAAAAATAAGTATTTCACAATACCTCGTCAGTGTGGTAGGATTGGTACTGGAAAACAAATATGTGGGTGTTGCTCTCAGAGTAAATGAGAGAGCAGGAGTGTGAGGAGAGATGTGCATTTTCAGGTAGTGTTGTGGTTTATAGGCCCTGGAGATCCAAGGGAATATTGTGAGTGATGTTAGCATCCTGGATTATAAGCTTTTTAAGACAGCCACACTTCATTGCAGGAGAATACAAATCCCCCTGGGCTCTAAATCTTTTCACAAAAAATATGTTAGTGAAGAAAGGAAGGTGGAGAATTAGATGGTCATTTTCTGGAGTGCATATAAATCCGTAAGTTTTGTTTGTCCAATGTGAACTGACCTATACTGCTCTGCCAGGACATAAAACTTTGTGACCTTGATCAGGTTATATACTGGTTACGGCCCCTTCAAGGCACAGCTTTATAGAAAGGAAAGAATTTGGAAAGGCAAATGGAAACTTTGCTCCTGTAATGAAGTTTCTGTTTCCAAGTGTTCCTTTCCACAACATCCAGAACAAACCCTGTAAGTGACAGCTGGAGTGCCCATCCTTCTGCTGCGTGTGCAGACATTGTGAGTTGGGGCAAAGGGAGGAGATTTAACTGCAAGGACAATGTTGGCTGTAGCTGCAACCATCCATCCACTCAGCCACCAAAAGGACAGTTTTGCTTCTGGATTTGGCAGAGCCTGTATCTGTCTCTTGCTCCCCAGAAGTGGAGGACTGAAGTGTTTTTCCTGCCTGTCATTTCTCTCATTCCACTTTCACTGGACAGTGGGATTTTCTGGAACATCACCAAAAGAACATGGACTTTCCTTCTCTCTGTGTCTTTTGTTGTTTATGACTTCACCTTTCCTAGGTCAGGGTCCATTTAGGCATAAGCATAGACTAGGTGTTGCACTACAGAACTCAAACCAAGAGCCATCTCCAGTCATTGTAGGCAGAAGCCAGCACAGAACTGGTGACACAATAATGACAGAAAGCAGAATTCTTGTTTTGTCATTAAAAGAGTGGTTAAAGATTTTAGTCCAAATTTCTTTGGGCAATTACACAGAAATTTCCTTCATTCAGTCTATCACCCAGGACCTCAAGGCACACATCAGCAGCCAATTTGTACTTTGTGACAATTAGCAAGCTGAAGTTTATCCTGTTAGAGATGCAGCCTGCCACCAGAGATACACTGTGCCTCTCCAAATCTGTTTAATAGTGACTCAAATATTGGGTTCATCTGCTATCCATCATTTGTCTTATGTTGCTTGACAGATTAATGTGTTTCATTACCCATGCTATGGAGCAACTATAGTGATTTAAGCTTCTTAAAGGTACCTTTAAAAAAAAAGGAAATAATACCAGGAATCACAGAATCAGGCTGGAAAAGAGCTCTGAAGTTGAGTCCAACCTATGACCGAACACCACCACCATGTCAACGAGACCACGGCACTAAATGCTGTCAGAAAGCAATCAGGAAGACAACTATTGCTGCATAAAAGCAAAAAGGTGTAGGACTGAATACTAAGCTAGGAATGTGTGATTTCAGTTAGTCTCCCTTGGATTATAGGTTCTCTCAGCTACAGCTGCTGCATGGCTGTTCTCCTGCCCATGGCTGTTCTCCTGCCCGTGGCTGCTTCTTTTCTTTTTTTTGCTTTCAGCACAGGGGACCATCTCTGGGCCTCCAGAACCAATTCCTGTAAGCATCAATTAAACCTACTCTTCTAAATGATAGGAACTTTGAGATGAGGTCTTTGTTTTGCATATTACTTTGTTAGACTGGGACTCTGGGTGTCTTGCATTACAGGCAGCATCTTTCTATCAATCTTGGAAGGGTGGGAGCTCTCTTACTTAAGAAAATTCTGTTGTTTGTATGGTAACAAGCTAGAAGAAAGAGACTTTTCCTAAAAATTCATTTCTGCCTTGACATAGAACAAGTGGGAACATTTTTTCCCCAGGGACCAGGCGTGTTCAGTCTCGAGCGCAACAAGGGAGGGTTCTGAAAAGCTCTGAAGGCTGTTATGTACCACTGTACACTGTGATTACACTAATGCAGCTGCTACAGAGCTGTATTTAATGCCAAATCATGTAAGGTAGAACATTTCAAACCCCTGTGAAGTTTCTACAGCAGTTCTAAACTCCCAAAACCATCCAACTGCTCTTAAAATTTTTGAGAGCTAGTATTCTGGAACTTGCAGTGTGTTGGTTTTTTTGGTTGGTGGGTTTTGTTGTGGCTTTTTTTGAATGAGTTATAGAATGGCTGCAGCTGATTTAATGGGAGTTGGCTTCCTGTGAATTTCTACTCCTATAACAGGAGAGGAGGAATCCCAAGTTTCTCATTAGTAGTTTGAAATGCCATTTCCCTTTTCGACTTCAGGGAGCCATTTAAAGCCTGCAGGCTTTCTAGCATCAGTTGCACAAAGCCAGTAGCAGAAGCCAGCTAAGACTTGAGCACACAGTGAGCAGCATCTAGAAGGGTGTTATTCTTTCTATTTGTGTTGGTAAGCCTGAAAATGTGTCCTGAATTATTTTGCTCTTGTTGCTTATCATTCATCTGCCATGGTTTTTACCTTGATGCAAGGCAGCAGAGCTTCTCCTGAGCCTTTCAAATTCAGCTGGGCAGAGAATAAAATCTTGCTCAGGGTTTGACCCAGAATTGAGGTTCAGCTCAGTGCTCACCCGTTCTTTCAAGGTCTGTCTGGTGCTATGGCTGCAAAACAAGGAACCAAAGGAAAAAAATCAGCACTAAGTGGCTTCTATGTAAATTCATGGAATTTCTCCAGATGTTTGGACAATGTTCTGATTTCTAAAATTTTGTATCAGAACCTAAATTATATAAGTGCTCAAAAAGCCTTTTTAATGACAACGGAGCAAACTTCATTCTTTTTGTGGAAGTTTCCAAGATATTTTCTTTTTAGTCTCTTTTTGGAATGAAAACACTCTTTGAAGTCCATGGGTTTCCTCAGGGAGAAGGAAGCTCCTTTTAAATTTTTTCTACAGAGAATGATGCTCTTGGAGCCTTGGATCCAGCTCCTTTGTGTCACAGATGCAGACATAAAAGCGAAGTTTATAGAGATAAATTTAATACTTTGGGCTCCTCTAGTTCTTAAAGGAAATCTCTTCTGTCCCTACCATCCACTTCCCCAACCTTACTGAAATTAAAGATCTTTAGCTTGATGACCTTTTCCCTCTATGCTGGAGAGGACAACAGGTTGAACCATCTTTAGGCTGCAGTTTTGAACTCTGCTCCCTTGTTTCTGTCTGGGAAGCTCTTTGCAGGTTTGTAAATGACTAGTCATGAGCCAAAAGCACAAATATACCTGGCCAAGATAGAGAGGGTCTTGAAAGTAATGTTCTGAAAAAAAATGATTTGCTGCACTCCTAGTGCAAGTAAGAGTATGCCGTCATGATTTCCCCTTCTTAACACCTTTTCAAGAGAGTCCCCAGGCTAATCCTTCAGAGATAATGAGCAGAATGATGGTAGTCATAGAAACTGTGCTTAAATATCTGTGTTTTGCACAAACTCCAGGGTATGGCTAATTACACAAGTGATGGAAATCTGTTTCAGCCCTGTATGAAGCACTGCTATTTCATTATCCTTAAGCAAGTCTGTTCTTTAGCGGGGCTTATTGGTAATGAAGCTAAGAGGAAATTCTGAACACAGTGCTTGCTGTCTGTTGGCAAAGGGCCTCTTGAATAAAGCAAGGCTAATTTCAAAGTTATACCAGGTTGTGCAGGCCTTGGTGTATTTGAGTTTTGAGGCTTCCCAGCAAGAATTCCTGAGAGTCCTCTGAGCACTTGTTCCCATGCTCGAGGAGTTCATCACAAGCCAAGTGGTTACCTTGAGGTTTCTCCTTCTGTAATTTGTGACAATTGCTTCTTGTCCTTTTCTTCTGCTCCTTGAGCAATTGAAACTGGTCTTGCTTTGAATAAGAGGTTGTGAATTGCAAGGTAGCCAAAGGGCTAACACGTATTTTTCTGTGATCCTGTTAAAATGAGGCAAGGAACACATTACTTCAGATCATGCAACAAGGCTGTGTTCAAGTCAGGAACATACATCCTCTAATTTCAAGCTATTGTTGTGCTGAGAGCCCCTATAGCTCTTCTGCCAGAACAATATTTCCTTGATGAGCCTTGTTTAAGAATATTCATGATGTAATAATAAAAAACATTTTGTTCTCACTTGTAAAAAGCCATAAGGAGATAGGCAAGAACATTTAAACCTTAATATTTCCAGAGTATCCTAAAGAAGTGATGCTTTTAAGCCCTGTGATTTGTGATGCGGCTTTTGCTGTGGAATTGTGCATGTGGGGAGTAGGAGCCCCCACACTGTGTTCTAAGAGGGGCTTTCTTTCCTCCAAAGATATTTTTCTTCAGAAAGAGTAATGGTTAAGGTGTAACTGCATTCCTGGAAGTTTTATTTCAAAAGAGAAATAGTAAATATATTCAGATGCTGATATTTTCTGTCATGATCCATGGTTACCTCTAATGATACCATGGAAGTTTTTATGAGCAGGTAGGAGTATTTTTTTTTCTTTTCTTTTTTTTCCTGTAGTTCGTGATATAGCTGTTATCTCAAGTGTTTTTGCTGAATTTTAGGATTCTTCTTGCTGTCAATGCAAATGCTACAAAGTGTTAAAAGGGGATGTAGGGTTATTTTTTGCTGTATTAAGATATTTCATGAAACATAGTTCCATGAATCTGGCTCAGTAATTATGGATATTATTAAAATTTATTAAGGCATCTGGTAATAAAACTGCAACATCTCCAAGACTTGGAGGGCTGGAGAGGAACCCAACAAAACCCCACTTGTATTGAGTTAATTAACAAATTCTTATTATCAGGTTTCTGCAGATGTTTCTCATAAACTACATCTGCTGATTTCCCCTTCCTCTACAGTACAAAATGTGTGTGTTTACACTGCCCAACCCCTTTGAGCTGGTATAATAATTCTTACCCAACCATCTGTCCTGTGCTGATCAGGCCCAAGAAGTATAAAACAGATTTGCTTTTTTCCATCTTGGCAGAGCCCTTGGCAGAGCACTACCATGTGCCCTAAAATAAAATAAAAATAAATCAGCAATTCTGCAGATCAAAAGAAACTAAAGGAAGAAATAAGTTACTAAATTTCTCCCCTGGGCCTCCACAGTAGCAACTGGAAGGCACTGAAACATGCAGGAAGGATATGTTCTGCAGAGAGCATAAAATTTGGGCTGAGACACAGGCAGCTAATCTGGATGAATTCACAGAATATGAACATAAAAGTAATTCAAGATCTCTTTTTATTGCTTCATCTTGACAGAAATTGTTTAGCTTAAAGCCTTCTGTGGATCTAAGCACTATGAGATGACCTGGGCCTTTCTGACCTCATGGTTTTACTATGGGTAAATGCCAAAGAAATGGCAGGTATAAGCTGTGAAGCTGAAAATGCTAGACACAGCTGCAGAGTTCCTAAAGTAAGCCTTAGTGTCAAGATAGAGAGCAAGGCTTGAGGTTTTGGTATTTTTCTTTTCCTTTTTCTTTGTTTTTTAACCCCCAACAATTTACTTCAATAGAATTGAATCCTGAAGGGGGCAGAGAAAGGAAGTAGGGTGTTGCTGTTGATTGGGGTGGTGGTGTTTGTGGGTTTTTAATATATTTTATTGCTAGAAAGGTGATGTGTGTGTGTTTTCAGCTATCCCAATTTACTGGGAGATGCTGAACTGTCCCCACAGCATGTATGAAATTCTAATGCTGAGTTATTTTAATGACGTTTCGAAGTATCAAAGTGATTATGCAAACATGAGTTAGGGGGAACAGGTTTAAGTCTGCTTTTCACAGGGAATAATCCCTCATTATGGAGCAAACTCTTTCAGGATCAGCTTGGTAAAACTGGGATAAATTACATGGGGATAGCCACAATGGAAAAATATCTTTCTAACAGACCTTGTTCACAGCTGAGCTCTCATTAAGAGAGAGCCTATTTCCTCTGGGGGGGCAGGGAATGGGAGAGAAAACCACAGTGCTCCTCTGCTGATTGTGGGCACTCAGCTCAGTGTGGGCACTCTCATCACTTCCACAGAACTGTGGGCTAGAAGAGCTGTTCAGATTTGGCCAAATATGTCTGTAAAACAAACTTGTCTTCTCAGTTGATGACAGAAGCCCCATTCACCACACCCAGCTCTCCTGGTGACAATGGTCCTTCTCCAATCACTTCAGTTTCAGACAGTCAAAGAGTGAGCAGCTCTGAGGCTGTGGAGAGGCATCCTCTGGAGCTACTGCCTGTGTGCCTTACTCCACACTGCATGTCTCTGCCTATCCTCTGCTGTTACTGACTGCTTTGTTTTCCTGCACTGGCCGATTAGGTGAAATTCCATCTGGCAAAATCACCTGGGTTAATCTCAGCTCCCCTGAGGTGCTTAGATGTCTTGGATGCACAGCTGTCTCATTTGGCATTTGCTATCCATCAGTGAGCTCCTTGGCTTCCACCCAGTCTGCTGCCCCACAGAGCCCCCTATGCCGTTGTTATCAGCAGTTTTAGCAGGAGCACAACCTCTGAGACCTCTGGTGGGGGTTTGAGACCATCCTCCTCCACCCACAGCATTATCTCACCGGTGTCTCCAGAGGAAATGAAAACAAAAGGTGGTCAGCCAAACCCACACCTTCTCTTGAGAGGTTTAAAGGAAGGGTTAAGTCCAAACCACTGTGATGGCCAGGATGAGATCCTTCTGCTGTATCCACCCCATGCAAGTGGGTGCCCTAATTCCATGTCCACCAGTGACCTGCCTTTTCTCTGACTGCACAAAACAATCTCTGACCAGCACTCAAACACCTTTCTCTGCTCATTAGAGGAATCAAAGCTAGGTTTAGGCTCTTTGCTGTACACTGACAGCCCTAATGAAGGAAAAGATCAAAATAATGTTGCTGCCTTATCTCCTTGAAAGCACAGTGTGCAGTTCACATCCATTGAAAAACTATATTTATTAGTGATCTGGTTCCATTGATGAAAGTCATGAGAAGGGTTCAGGTACAAAACTTAATTCTTTGAATCCTCATCATGGCTTCTTAAATGTTTTGATAAGAAATATAAAGTTGTGGAAAGGAACAAAAGAGAGACAGAATTTTTGAAGTCTCTCTGGCAACTTGTCTATTATTTGATGCAAAACTGACAAGTGAGGTAGCTTTTGATCTACACTTCATTAGTTATGTTACAGGAAACCTAGTAATTTATGCCTTGCCTCTTTAAGGAAACATTTCCCAGTGTTGGAAGGAAGAGCACATTTCCCTCCCAACCTTTCATCATCCTATGTGTGACAACCTAGCACTGGAATAATCCTCAATTACAATACACAGAACTTTTTTGTAATTAAATTCACTGGAAGGGGGGTTTTGGTTGGGATTTTGTTTATTTTTAGTCAGTTTGAGAGATCCAACTCCAAACCCTGTTTTACTTACTTTTCCTTTTAAAAAACTCAAACCATTGGACTGGAAGGATTCACGTTAATGGTGGCCTTTTTCCTTCAGAAAGTTAATAATTCATAGTACCTTGAATAGTATATAATATCATATCATCTGCTGCTAATACCAACCTGTCTGATGATGTAGCAGTAGTAGTCTCAGGATTTCCTAGACATTCATAAAGTGCCCATTGTGTCAGATATTCTGTACTGGGGATTAATCTAAACAATAGGTACAGATTAGAGGAAATTCAGAAAACCGAATCGTGGGCCTTGAACTGATTTTTGCTGATTGTTTCCTTTTGTAGCCAGGGAATATTTCTGATTTATGTTTATAAAGAAAATCAGCTAGCTGTAAGTAGCACTGTCTATACAGTTAAAGAGGGGAAAAAACCCCACCACCTTTTCTCAGTTTGACAAGCAGGGCAGACCTCTGCATCCAGAAATGGGATGTACCCAAAGTTTGAGATGGAAAACCAAGACATTTGAACCCTTTGCAGCTTGGCTTGATTGCAAGGTATACACAGGACCGTTGATCTTCAGAATATTTAATGAGCTTTGGAAAATCAGACTGTGTAAGAGCAGCCTGGAAAGGTTAGGCAGATGACATTTTGGGAGGCAGCAAATAACACAAGCTGATAATGTCAAGGAGCTGGTGCAAACAGTCTTTTGAGACCTACAGGTGGGTCCCAGATAATGCTGCAGTAACTGGCACATTCAATTTAAAAATTACGTTTTGGGTAGCAGTGTTGTTTCCTGTTTGCCTGTGAGACTCACCTGAAATGTCAGACAGGGATGGTGATATTTCACATGACATTTTTCTTCCTAGATCTTTTCAGGGTTTGTAGAAATCTTCCCCAAGGTCAGCCTGTATTCCCTTCCTTCCTGTGTTTGTGAGCAGGAGATGCTTGCAGAATACAGACTGGGTCTTGGGGCTCCTAACCTACCCTCCAACACTTGTGCTGATCCTTGCTCACACTGTGAAACGAACAAGGAGCCGTGGCATCTGAGATACCCCAGCTCACTGAACGTTTGTGCTGCAGCGCAGAGCAGCCAACTCATACAATTAAACATGGGCTACACCAGTACATCAAGCTGGCTCAAAAAGGTGGCTTTGATAAGGATCCAGTGCTATCAAAGACAGACATCACTTCCTTCAGCTATACCATACAGTAATGTACAGTAATACCATACTGTAATGTAATTTTGATCTTGGAAAGTGGTAGCTAAGAACTTGCAGCCTTTGAAATAACTGAATTCAAAGATTTGGGGATAATTCTGTCAGAAGTGAATTCCTGTCTGCCCATCCCAATATATTTCCTAAAAGCTGCTAGAGACAGGGTGGGGCAGGAGATTTAGTCAAGCAATATTTAGTGATGGATGGAAGAGGTGTAAAAAAAAGTGATCTCACTGTAGTGAGTCAGATTCCCACCCCTTGGAGCCAGACAAGAGCGCTTCTGAATGCCTATACCATGGAAGCAATTCTGCTGCACCTCCTGGGGCATCCACTGAGGGCTGGTTTTGATTACAGACCTCCCAAGGACTGCAGGCATTGGGTTCTTATGGCAAATGTCACGTGAGCTTTCATCAGAAAAGGCCCTCGTGCTTTCAGATCCCAGGGCTGCTGATATTTCCAAAGCTGCAGTTGACATGGTCTATCTGACCAGAACTTTACCTTGGTTCTGGGGTTAAAGCTGCTGTTGAGTTTTAAAGTTATGACTCAGTAACTGAAGTCACCATTTTTTGTATTGACTTAAGGTACAGCAGATGATAGAGATTACTTTTATGTCTGTCAGTGCTTGCAATTGCAAATTTTGCCAGTTACTGTGTTCAGATGGCTATGGCCAAGTGCACTTCCACAGCAGAGGCAAGTTGCTGGGCTTGCACTTTTAAATCACCTTGCCAGTTAAGCTCACTGGATCATATGGACTGCATGCATATGTGAATGACAGAAACATGGACATATCACCTTTTGGTATTAAAGAAAAAAAATTATGTTTATAAACAACATTCTCTCTGATAGCTGCATACCAATGGAACTACCATGTAAATGCTGCTACGTCCTGCTGGGATGTCAGTAAATTAGATTTTCTCCTGGCATTCTGTGGGAGAACATCCTGGATTTATGAAAAAACATTATGAACTTAAAAAGGTAGGAGTTAAATTTCTGCTTGTGCCATGGCATTGCAAAAAGAATTAGTTTTGGTTTTAGATGGCTGCAATCATTTTGTTTACCAGGCATTATAGACTTGTGACTATTTGAATATTAGTTAAAAATATGATGGAAAGACTTAAAGCTCTCCAAGAGGTGTTTAAATCAGATTCATTAGTTCCCTTCTCTGACAGAGAACAGCAATCTCTTGTGTATCTGGCATTTGTTTCCCATGGTATTTGTTATAGCTGGTGCAGGGCAGGAAGGATGAGCAGCAGAACCCCAGACATACCAGGCAATGCAAGGTCTGCCCTTAATACCTGCAGATCCCTATATTAGTGTAGGTTCTTTATAAATTTTATGTTTGTTAGCTCCTTTGGAAAGTATTTCCTTGATTCTACCAGTGATGTGTGAAACCCAAACTAGATATTTTCACAGCAAGCAGGCAGGCTAAGCAGGAAGCTCCACATGAGGAGGAGTTTCTTGGCTTGTGCTAATGGCCCCACAAGTTATTAAATACCTTGACAGAAGCACCTTTTCCTGGACTTGTCCTTTTTCCTTTCTGGGTCTGTAGTCGGTCACTTCCACCTGTGCCATACTGACACATCACTCAATGGTGATTTTGAAAACTCCTTTTGCCCTGGCACTACAAGGTTTTAAGAACATAAACAAGCTATACCAAGGTATGTATTACATGAGTTGCTTTTCATTTGCTGAAGTTCAAAAAGTTTTTCTCAGTGAAAGAAGAGTCTGTCATATAAGAATTACATCACTGCTTTTTAAAGGAAAAAACTCCTTGCTCCTGGCTCATACAAGGAGACACTTTGATGCTCTTGTAAACAACCTCTTTTTGCTTATTATAGGCAAGACATGGTGGTGACTCACCCAGAACATAGGCTGAAATATGGAATAGTAATGAGTTAAATAGATTGTCAAACAAAAGAATTTAACTTCTGTGACAAGACAAAGGGGTTTCTCATTTGCTGGTTTACTTTTGCTATCCTAAGTGTCTGGAATACCCATAAATCATGTCTTTGCATCATCTTTATCTGCTCTGGGATTGAAGACAGGTTACTGGATAACAGCTGATGATGCTCTGTGATTCCTTAGTAAAGACAACTGCCCCACCTTCTCCTGAAGGCCAGCCTGTTTGCTTCTGTCCTAGTTTCAGCCAGGACAGGGTTAATCTTTTACAGTAGCTGGGAAGAGGGTGTAGCCAGACCCGAATATTAATGGATCTCCCATCACTTGCAAGGGGCAGGAGTCAGGAACTCACACTCCTGTTTTTCTGCAGGGGAAAGTATGGTGTGGTGAGGAAGAGCTGGTCAGCATTTTGCTGTGATCTTTTACGTTCTGGTTGGCTCTGGTGAAAATTAGTTCTGCTCTATCAAGTAGTGTTTTGAGTCAGGATGATGGAATACCAGATGTGCTCAAACACCTCTTTTAATAAATTTTTTGGTAGGACTTTTCTTCTTTAATGTGAGAAAATGAAAAATCACCCTCTTTTACAGTCACCCTTTATATAAAGTACACACACACACATCCCATACAGGATGTTTTTGACTCTCCTGTGACCAAAAAAATGCAAGAAGTAAAGAAAAAAATGTTGTAAGAGCAAATATTTGAAACAGTCCATTGCTGACTTTGACAAGTGTAAGATGAGGCATTTGACATCTAAGATTTCAGTGCAGCTCCTTTTAGGTTTCCCAGATTCCATCTACCCTTACCTGCCTTTCCCAAGAGGCATGTGACACAAACGTGAAATGCAGCATTTTGGCCAAGCAGTCACAAAGTCTATTTCAGCATCAAGCTGTAAAAAACCAACTTTTAGTTCTACAGTCCTGGTGTTTGGTAACCTGCCACGTTCGCACTGTGCAATTGAAGCCACTGCTCCTCATTGTGGTCCTTTAGGAGAGCCCTCAACTGAGAAATGATACTGCTCTTGTCAGTGCTCAGAGAAACCACACCTGCCTTCAGAGTGCTCCATGGGTGCTGAAGTGCTGCTGCTGGTGGATCAGTGTCAGCAGCCAAGGCAGAGCTGTACTGGGAGCACTTCAAGGAGAAGTATCACAAGACACTTGATTTCTGACCACTGACAGATGCCTCTGTATCCCAGCTTTCAGGTCACAAAAGATTGTGTCTCTTGGTTTATACCATCTGGGTCAGATTTGGGATGGCAGTAGGATGGGACTAAAGGCCAATGCCCATTTCTCTGCAGCATCACTGACAGCACAAAATTGGACTCCTATCTATGCAGGCTTCATCGTAAATCCCCTGCATTTCATTCTTAGTGCAAGGTGCCTGGTGAGGTTGGTGAGGGGCAAAGACAGCTCTCTTTCCCACCCTGACCTTCTCACTGTCTATCAAGAAAAATAAGGTGTTCATAGGGTGGTAAACTGAGACAGGCTGCTACCCATCAGTAACCCCTCACTGCTTGGTACCACAACACATCGCAGAGTGGGATTCAGTCCTGCTGACCTACCTTGCTCTCATCTGGCTCACCATCTTCCTAATAGCTCCCTTCTTCCTTCCAACATATCTTCCTCTCTTTAGAACTCCATGACAGAATCCTTTCAAAACCTTTTCCAAACCTCATCCAAACCACTCTCAACTCAACAGCATCTTTTTTCTTCAACAGTGGAGCATCACTAAACCTGTTTTTTCACAGCTCAGAACAGCAGAGGTTTGGTGTTTCCCTACTTTGTTCCCAAGCCCATGAGGTTTCCTCTATTCAAGGGCAAAAACTAACAAATTTTGGAGGGGAGTAAATAATTTCATTTAGAGGATATCTGTTGCTGAGGGAGGGTGGAGGAAGTGCAAAATTGTGCAAGATTCTCTGAGCTGCAGGAGTTGGTGAAGGACTGTTCTGTGTTATATCCACTGTAACTTCACTATGTTAAATAGTTTTGACATAGGTCCATAAATACCTCATTTCTTGGAGCAATCAAGAAAATGTGAGTGTGTATTTAATGTGAAGAAGCTAAAATAACTAACTGTTAAGCATGGATAGACAGTATCATGAATTTCAGAGAAACAAATATCTCTTGGTGAGCTACTGTATTTCTCTATTCAGGTTGTCACTCTGGGTTGCTAAGGAGCTGTGGTTTTCTACATTTCTGCCTTTAACCTTTGCTTTTATCCTCACACTTCATGTGGAGCATTTTCCTTGTGTATTGATGCTGACCTTTTTCTTCTCCCTCATTAGCAGAAGCAACAGTTCTGCTACATTTATCCTCTCAAAGTCTGTTGTTTCAACGCTTGGAAACTAAAACACAGAGAACCTTTAGTCCTGCTGACACTTAATGACATGGTCATTATGCACAATAATGTAGTGGAGAAAAGTAGTTTCAAAGGGAAGGGAGCTCTGCTTTTGTTATTAGCAGTTATAATGTGGGTACTTGAAAGAAATGACTGAGGACAGATAAAATAATGTAATCAAAAGAAATCAGTCTCCAAAGGAGATGTCAAGGGGCCTGCTGCCCTGCTCTGACATGCCATTAGCCTTACCTGTATAATCCCTGACAGAAGCCCATTCTTATTTAGTGGAAATAATGGTGTTCTGTAAGGAGAAATTCAACTAAATTCCTTTATTTCCCATCTGCTGATTGCCATCTCTCTTAATAAAATCCCTTTTTATGTTTGGAGACTGTTGTTCTGCCCCCTCATCTTTTCCTCTGGACATTAAACAAATACAGCTTTTTCATCTTTTCCTTACAAATCCTATTTCTGAACCTTTGATCACTAATGTTGCCCCAATTTGGACTGTGACTTTTCCCCACATTTTTTTAAGTGTGATTTCTCCAAGAGTAGACATGTTATTGATTATGACCCTCCAGTGCTGAGCAGAGGAGTAATTACCTCCCTCATTTTGTAAATTACTTTTTCTTCTCATGTCCCTAAAGCAAATCTAACACTGCAGACCTGAGGAGCCCTCCCCTTCCATATGAGCACCATTCATCCCCTTTCACTCTCGCTCTGTGGTGTGCTGTTCTGCACTTCTCAAAATCAGTTCTGGTTTGATGCCTTGAGACTGAGCTTGATAAATGGGTGAGACACTCTGAATTTTTAACCCTGCCCCAAAGCAGGATTAAGTTTTGGGTTGGACTCTTTGGAAAGTGATTTCCTAGTCCACCACTCAAATCAGTAGCATATAGTAGTTTCATTAGATCTAAACTTGGCCTTTCTCCCATCACAATTAAGGTGACCAATGGGTAATTTTACAGGAGCTTCTATTTTCCTTTTTTTCATTACGTCTTGGTGGGAAGAGCAAGCATCATAGCCATTGGTCTAGAGCCTTTCCATCCTCCAAAGTTCTTCAAGACTGTTCAGTGTGTTAGCTGTCTTCACTCCTGGATGAATGCCATCAAGCAGCTCAGATAATTAGAGGGGGGAATACAGGCCAGATGGAGAAAAGAGAAGTTAAACAGTCAGTGGGTGTCTAGCTAGTGTTCCCCTTCCTGGCAAAGAATGAAGCAAAGAGCCTATAATAAATTCAGCCTTTTCTGGACATAATTGCTTCTTCTTTCTTCCACTCACTAGCCATGGCAGTAGCCCTTTACAGAAAACTTCACCATATGAAGAGATGCCCAAATCTTTCCTACTCTAGCAAAAAGCAGTGATTTTACGCTCTCTAAATTTTCTTTTCTGAATTAGTATAGACAAAATATAGCGGTAAAACTGGAGAAAAAACGAACATTCAGGACTAAAACTGGCTGAAAAAAGGAACTTGTTCTGATACATCCCAAGTTAAAAAAAAAAAAAAAAGTATTGTGCTAGGTGCTTCTTCCTTGAACATTTGTGGAAAATGGCCCTTTAGAATGGGCAAATGCAGGAGCCCAAGAAACTGCCAGGTTCATTTGGATGCAAGGTGTGTGTCTTCTGTTTCTCATCAAGCACACAGGGGTACTTGAAAGTCCTCACAAGAGGTTTTACAGCAACCTGTGCTTCACCGGGTTGGAGCTGGATGCGGTGCCTGAAAGTACTGCCACAGACCTTGGAGCTGAAGGTGTTGCTGATCCTGTGACTGTCTTGGTCCCAGCTGTGCCTTAAGAGGCTTTGGCATAGCTTTTTGCTCCTGAATCATTCACAAATCTGACATTCCCTTGTGAGGATTCAGGTATCTAAATCCTAGTCCTGAAGCCTGGGAGCCTGAAGGATCTGTAGCCTTTGGGGAGCAGTGAAGTAAAAGCTGTATGAGCAAGGGTTAAAGTCACTTTTTAAAACTGTTGTTTTACCATGAGAAATAGATCAAGCTACTGGAGCTGTCAAAAATGTATTTTGGAAATATGTTATCAGTGGTAACTAACTGTCGCTATAGGACACGAAATGAATGACACGCACACAGTTAAGTCGTCAGGGCAAAAAGAACCAAAGTTTATTTTTCTACTTCTCTTACGTAGATTTCTGACATTGACCATGGGTTGGAGGATGAGGTTGCCACCTCTCCAACCTCACTGGCCAAATTAGCAGTCCATCATATATCTCCTCCTTAGAGAGAGGAATGAAAACAAAAAGGAATGGTTACAATAACATTACTTGTTTACAAGAAAATCTGTGAGAAACTTCATTGCAAAAATGCAAACATCAGAAAGCTGAAAAAGATCAGGGTGACAGCTAACTCCTCTGGAATTAATGCTACTTACTGTGGAGGATTTTTCAGAAGCATGCTCCTGTGGCTTGTGATGTTTGACACTTTTTAAATGGCTCCTGGGAAACCTCTTTCCTTGGAGATACCAGGAGAACCTGAAATAGTGTATCAAATTGGGACAGTAGCACTGTTACAGGGAGTGTGACTGGAACACAGCTCACCTCTATATAATGTTATTTCTTTTAAACTGAGCAACTTTCTTGCTCAGTAGAAATTATAATTTATCATATGTCTTCAAGCTCAAACCACGCTTTCTAATTTGAATGGGGGAGAGATGGATTTATAGACCTAAATCAAAGTCCCATTGAAATCTGTGGGAATTTTCATTGACTTCAAAAGGGGTGAGGTTTGGTATGTAGCTGAAAACAGAGGTCCTCCTAAACATTTGCAAGTAACATGCTCTGGATATGCCTGTGTCCATCTGAGATGCACAGCAGCATCCAGGTGCCCACTGAGAATATATGGAGCACAAGGCAGTCTCCAGGGTGGAGGGAATGAGCAATGGTTCTGTTGCAGGCTCCCTCTCACCTCAGGCAGAACATTGGTTTTTCTGGAGCACTGGGCTTCAAGGAGAAAAGAAGGCTCTCATGATTTCTTGTTTCAAGTCACTCTTAAGGAGAACTTGTCTCTGTCACTTTGGTGTCAATCTTCACACCCTCTTCTCTCACCATTGAGCTACTGCCACAGAGTTGGTCAGGGCTGCAGCTGCTGTGCATCTCTGCTGCCCTGGACTCACACTGAAGCTGTGCCATTGCCCTTTGCTAACTCTTGGATACAGCTCTCTTCTTGGTCTCCTGGCAGGAAGACCCTGTTTGTGGCTGGCTATGCCACAGTTTGATTGAATTTTCAAAAGAAGAGCATTTTTCAAGATGTCTTTCATTGAAGTTGTTTTCACGGTAGGTTAGAACATTTCATTCAATGACATGAAAGCTGTTGTCTAAACAAGACAAGTAGTTTTTGAAGATTTTAACAATACTGCATGCTTTGTCCTCTGCCTAGTCTCCTTGTACTTCACACTTAAAGTAAGCTTCTCCACATGTATCTTCAATAAATAAATAAACACCCAGACTTGCTTTCCACTTTCTTTCCTCAGAAAGTGGAAGTTTCTGGGGAGTTGGATAAGCCAGTGAGAAACTGAAATAACAGCAGGATGGAAACAGATTTAGTTTAAACTCCAGGAGCTGCTGTATCTGATGGAAGCTGAATGCTAAGTGAATCATCGTGACTCAGTAAATAGGATAATGGTCTCCCCCTCTGGGATTTCTATTCCTGCCTGAGGAAACAGAAGCCTTGCTAAGCCTGCAGACAAGTGAAACACAGCCTGCTCAAGGCTGCCTCGCAGGAGGGCAGAACATACACCTTTTCACCTGCTGCCATGTACAGTAAATCTATCCTGATCTAACACCATCCCGGTTTGATCTGGATGGGTCAAGGATATACTGCACAACCACCCCACCTGCAGCACTTTGTCTTAATGTACGAGGAGTCTGAAATCCCTGCTCCTGAGGAAGCTGGAACCCCATGTGTCACGTAAATGATTATAGGGATCCTGTGGTCTTGAGGTTTCCCTAGAGCAAACAATTTTAGTTTGAAGTATATCTTCTGCTCCCCCACTGTCTCATTTTCTAGACACTAAATCTCCCTGGTGAAAACTGCAGAGAACAGCAACCTTCTTCTGCACATATTGGTGTTGTACTTTTCTAAAGCGTGTCGAATCACAGATTTCGAAGAGAGGCAGAAAGGGGAGTAGGTGAGACGTGGGCTGGCAAAAGAGGCTGAGAGACAGAGAGAGCACCCATGCAATGGAGAGAAACTAAAAATCCATTTTGGTCAGCCAGAGCTGCAAAAAGACAGTTCACAGCATGCCCAGTAGGGCAGAGAAAAGAGCAGGGGATGTTCACCTGGAGCAGTGGTGACAAGCCTGCCTGGACCAGTGACACTGCTTGAGTCACTTCAGAAGACTGAGACTACTCCAGAATGGACCCAGTTTGTGTGGTGTTGCACCTCATGTGCACTCCTGTTCCATTTGTTGTGGGAAGATCCATCTCCATCTGCCCTACAAAAGGAGGGATACATCAGTCGTTTATGTCTGAGAAGTGTTCCCTATCCCTTCCTTTCCCTGGGTGGTCAGGTACACAGATAAAGCAGCATCTGTGGGAGGTGAGAAGTCTCCCATCAAGTGGGTTTGAAACTCACCTCCAGTGGTGGTGTTGGTGTTTATTTTCTTATTTATATTTGGTAAAATCTTGCTTGCTGGTCTCTGCCCTCTGGATGTCACTGTTGTGCTCACTTAGATTCCTCTTCTTCACAGGCCTGGCTTATCTTTCCCTCAGTATCTGACTAAGCTTGTAAGAAGTTATTTTTCCTTCTTCATTGATCTATGAGGATATCTTATCTGGAAAATGGGAAAAAGTATTTTTCCAGATCATATTGTGCAAACAATTTGAAAGGGTGCTTGCCCCCGGAGGATTGGCTTAAAAGCACCAAAGGCAAGCACAGCACCATCTGCTCCAGTCAGAACTTCCTTGGGTTGGCAGAGACACTCATCCTGTAAATGTTTCCCCAAGGTTCCCTTCTCTGAGACTTCTTTGAACAACTCCTTGCTCCTTCCAGACAAAGAAATTTTATTATGAGAGAGAAAAGTGGTTGCACTGTCTCTCTGTGGCTTCAATTTTTCTTCATTTTTAGCCCCTCCTCAGAAGTGTCCAAGTCATACAGCTACAGAATTGCGTGCAGTGCCAAAACCCTGGACTGTAGTAGTTTCTACAATGGGCAGTAGAAATCTCACCTTGATGCAAGTCTCTAAGAACAAATAGGGAAAAAGGTCAAAATCCTGCTCCTTCAAGAGACTTAAGCTTACTGCAGCAGAGCCCTTCACATTTCACTTTTGTGGTGAATAAACCAAGCTCCAAGGACAGGTAGGATGTTGCAGCATCATACCCAAAGATCAGCAAAGTGGGAGACAGTGATGGTTGACACTTTGATGGAACAGTGACCAACACAAAGGGAGATTTAGTGTCTAGAAAACTAGACAGCAGGGGAGCAGAAAATACATTTCAAATCTGTGATTGGAAATCAAGATCTGTCTGGGCAGGGGATTAATTTAATTTCTTTTTTTCTTTCTCTCTCTATACAAAGCACCTCAAAAAGGAAATATTTCCCTGGCCAGATTTCCTGCACTGTTGAAGGAGGCTGTGTTTGTAGGAGCCTTTAGTTTGATTACTGCTTTTCTATTTGTGATTTACCATTTTATCCATGGACAATTGTGGTTTCTTTGAGATTTTTTCTTATTGATCCATATCTCTTTCTCACTCTTCCTGCTAAACCTTTCAGGACTTATGCTCACAGGAATAGGCATCCCTCTGGTCTTCATATGTACAAATGGGAATTTTAGGGTGATGAAGCACAACAGTGAAAACTTTTAGGAAAGGAGAAGATTCTCACAGAATGTGCATGTTCTTACCACTTCTCCTTGTTGTTACTTTTAAGTATGTGAACTGCAGTGATTTGAAATGAACCTGTGATTAAGTGCTCTAAAGTCTGCTTTGTCTACTTTAGAGTCTACTCTAAAGCTGGCTCTTTCCCTAGGCAGCTGCTTTACATGGCAGCCTGCAAGAGATGTGCCTGCATCCTGAGGATGCCAAAGGATGATCCTCCTGCCAGGGCATAGTTTGGTGCCTCCATGGGAGATGTAAAGGACAGTTGTCATGATGCCATAAATAACTGGAACCAGAAGCTGTTTTTTTCTGTTTTCCATCTGGCCTTGTCTTAGCTTTGGATCTCCTTTCATGGTAGAATCCAGCCACATTTTAGTTCTGGTGGGAACAGCCTCAGAGACAGATGGGGGCAGCTGCTTAGGGCAGGTGGATAATTATTTAAATGCAAGGACACAAGATAAAGAGATTCATCCATATGCAGGCTCAAAGGTTACTGTTTCACTGAAACATTTGCCATCAGGCTCTCTATGATATGATGGGTTTTTTTACTTTTGAGTTCCTGGAAGAAGCACTCTGTGACAAGTGTTGCTTAAATTGCCAGTGTAGAGCTGCTGCCTACCCAGGGACACAGCCTCAGCAGTGGCAGTGTGGAAGAAAAGTCATGTCCCCAGACAGACCCTGCTGGTCTCTCCTGGTGTAGTCTTTACATTTGACTCCTAAAACGCACGGCTGGAATTCAAGGTACCAAACTAATATGAAAGAAAACAGATTTGGGAAGTATGACTGATAACCAAACAAGGCCATAAAAAGGCTATTATAATTCAGAATAGACTCCTATGAATAAATCCGTTGTGTTCTAAAGTTGTTCTATATGCAGAGAGGTTTACCATTGTAAGTAGTCCATGTTAGGGGGGGTTTGTTTGTCCTCTCTTGATTATTTGGCATGCTGGCAACTATCTCAGATTTGCACTATTTCTGTTGCTTGTACAAAGTAACATTTCATTGCTCTCTAGTGTATCACTGTGTTGTCTCTTTGTTTTAATGGCTTTAAGCTTCTGTATTCCTCAGAGCTTATATCTCCAGTTTCTTCTGCTCTGTCACACTGTCCTTGACCTGCTCCTTTCTCTCAGTATATCTGAAGCATTTTCATTTTACATTCTCCAAATTCCCACTGCTAGGCTCAAAGGAAGTATCAGGCAATTAGCCCTTCCCACCAGCTAACTGCCTGATCAATAAATGCGTGAGATTGTCTTGGAGCTGTGTTTGTTCCACTCAAGTCCTTTCATATTGACACCAAGAGGTCTCAGGTTTTTGTGTGTTGTTTTGCATCCTGCTCTTCTCCTGGTTTTGTTTTCTTGCTTGACTCAATGTCAGCCTGACATGTACTTTTTTCTTGCCTGCTCAGGGGCATATTTAAAGATTATTTAAAGGCTCAGACCACTTGAGGCAACAGAACAAGAACATATTGCAAATAAAGGCCACAGATGTAATTCCCCTCCTTTGCAAATACATATTCATTTTAAGCAGAGGGTAGGATCTTTCAGTTTGCCTAACTGTAGCTGCACTCAGAAATAATGATGGATTACATATAATGGTTCTGTGACCATATTTTACTTTGTATCCAAGTGGATTGTAACTAAATGTTTTCTGAGCTCTAAAACTTGGCTTTTCTTTGTCCAGCCTCTATTGTAGGTACTGTTATAGGACTAGAAACCCTATAAAGGTCAAAAATTCTCTTTTTCAAATGACTAGCTGGTGCTGATACAATTATTAATTACACTGTATGATATTCTGGTCATTAGCTGCAATGATCAATGATTTCCTCAGAGACAGCTGCTCTATTAAAAGTTCATCAGTAATAAATGACCTTCTCCAAGGTTCCTGCTGTAGGAGGTATCTAGCAGCTCTGAGAAGAACCATTTAATTAAGAAATATGAGCTGTTCTATTTGAAGCTTGAGAAGAGGACTTTATCTTCCTGTGAATAGCAGGGCTGGTGATGAGCTGCTGCCACTTAATTTGAGAGTCTACCTTGAGCCCTGAGCTCTGCTCCAGGACCACCTCCTGTTCACAAGGACATCCTTCATGACAAGGACCACTTGCCATTCTCCATCTCTGTGGATGTTCTCTCTGGAGTCCAAGTATGATTCAAGCAGTATATGCACAACAATCAAGTGGCCAACGTGCAAGACGTGTGAGGATGACCATCCTTCCTGCACCCCAAAAGGCTGTAGTCTTCATCTCCCTCTCCAAAAACAATGATGTGAAACCAGGGTTTCGAGTAGCATGAAATGTCACTGCCTGCAGCACCATTCAGCACTTTCCTTCTCTCCTCTCTGACCAATTACTTATTCTTGACAGACTCTACCCACTGAGGGGGAAAAAGGAAGGTCTGTGACTGAATGATATATGGATTATAAACTGTTGACAAGTTTGGCATTCTTTGCTCTGAGAGGTGGATAATTGTACAAATATTTCCTAAGTTGTACTATCTTAGGAAAAAAAAAAAAAGGAGAGTTTTTTTAGTTTGTTGGAAAATTTTTAGATATTTGATCATTGCATGAAAGGCCCCAAAAGGAAAAACAGTGAAAAAGTTGGGATAAATAGACTCCCAGTGCAGATATTTTCAAAATAACTCTATCCTCTACTGAGCAGCGTAAGATTACCTTCTCCCTCCTCAAACTTCGATGCAATCAACATATTTTAAAGTATTTCTTGCATAAGAGAAATCATAAATAAAAAATTATAAATATTTTGATCTGTTGGTACATGTATGAAGAGAAGAACAGAGAGGATGTTAATTGTACTTTGAGATATTTAATGGTTTCTTAATGCTAATTTAGCAGTGAGAGCTGTGGTTCTCCATGATTAATCACCTCTTAGAACAAAAAAATTAATGAACAGCACAGAGAAAACTCAGAAAGCTAGTGATCAGAGATGGTGCTTTGCGAAGCATACATCTAGCAGAGCAGAGAGATTCTTCATGGTTGTTCTGTGACTGAAAAGATTTATTCATCAGGATGAGGTTACTGCCTTAAGAGGGCAGGGGAGAGTTTGTAGAGCACTTCACAATATTGTAATCATTACATTTCATTGTTCACCCTGGGTGCACCAAATACTTTGTGGCCAATCCATTCTTACAATAAACGCCTTAGACCTGTATTTTTTCCTATCAACCTGCAGTGAGACTGAACCTTGCACTTCAGGAATGTGACTTTTCTGGAGGCATGACTGGCCTCCTGATCTAATTTTCTAAGCAACAGTTGATTGGTCCCAACTGGATGAATATGGACAAGGCATGCAGATTTTTTGGCAGAGCACTCCCCTCTTTGCACTGCAGTGCCCATGATGGGTAGGAAAGGAGTGGATTGTACATTAAAAACCTGAGTTACATTGTTTGCTGGAAGTAAAGGGAAGACTTTGAACTAAAATAATTATGTTTAAGGAGCAAAATACAAGAGCTCCTAGGTGGATAATAAGTTTCTTATTTATATGCTCACCCACTAAAATGCAATCAGCAACAAAAAGCTGTTCCTTTAAAAGACACTCCAGTACAGTTGCTGCAACATAAAAATTAGTTCACTTATTCCAACACTTACTAAAGAAGCAATTAGTTACGGTTAAACCTGAATAAGGCAAATCTTCACAGATGAGAGTTTATTTATTTATTGCTAACTCCTTCATAATTAATGGAGTTTCATTTAGTTGAACCAATGACTCAGTCACCCAGGAGAGAAACAGCCATCATTCCTGCTGTGTTCTTAGCCTCTGCAAAGCACAAAGCTGAGAGGAGAAAACTCACGCTGGCTAATGCTGATGCCAGTAGATGAGAATGCTTAAATATATGAATATTTGTGAGCAGAGCAGCCCCTGTGAGGAGGAAGGAACATTCATTTAAAATGTGAAATGGAAAAACCCAGTGGCAATCAATCAGAATAGATTATCAAAAGCAGAGGCTTTGTGACCAGGTGCAAATGAGGAAAAAGGAGGTGCAATTCCCTCACCCAGTAAAACCTCAGTACATACTTGTTCAGCAACATCTGCCACTGCATTAGGTTTTTAAAGAGTCACACCTTTCTCTCACAATGGGATAATGATTCATCCATCATGGGTAGAGGAGAAGGATGTTAAACCTAATCTGTTCCTTGACAATTAATGTGGAGTAGATGATACTTTCGGAAAGGCTAATTTAGACATTCATCCTAAATGTTCCAAACTACAAATATTAAACATGGAATAGTTTAGGCTGAAAGAGACATCTGAAGGTCATCTGGTCAAACTGCCTGCTCAAAGAAGGCTTTGTCATTAGAATGAGTTGCTCGTGGTCTTGTCCAGTCAAATTGTTATTATTTCCATGGATGGAGATCCCATTTTCCCTACAGTGATTCAGCTCAGTCAACACAAAGCTCAGGAGCGTGAGGGAAGAAATGAACAAACAAAAGGGAGTAAATTATTGCATATGCCAAGATAAGGACAGGATCAATTTATGATTGATGTGCTAAAGAGAGAGAGGGGATAGAAAGCTCTTTTTTCTCTCCCATAACAGCACAGCAGTCAGAATATGTCTTGGACCGGTAACTGGAACTTGAGATGCATGGATATGGCTGTCAAACACTGAAACAATAGCTGGAATAGAGAGAGGAACAGACTTTTCTGTGGGTACACTATGGATGTAAGAGATGAGCATGTGAGGAGTATGTCGACTCTTGAGGAAAATCTTTCTGATAGTACAGAGAGTAAAGCTGGAGTTGTCTTAGTGTAAGTTCTTCATCATGGATATTTTCAAATAAAATACCAGTCTGTCAGGAATGTTTTATGCACAGCTAATTTGGCCTTGCACTTGGAGGACAGATACAGTGATTTTCCAGTTCAGGTCCATTTATCCTGAGTCTGTGATGGAAGAACAAGAACTTTGAGCCTCTTCTAAGGTTTTCTTGTGAGCCACAAGTCAAGGACTAGGAAGCAGTACACCAGGTCAGCCCTACAGATGTAAATGCATAAGCTGGATGCTTGTTAACCAAGCCCTATGGGCATGATATAACTTAGTTGACTGTTCTAGGAACAGAGAATGCTCCATTTACATATTTAGCAATGGCTGCCACACCAAAAAAAAGAATATGTTTTCAAATTATACTCCATTAAGAAAGGTGTACTCACTGATACAAGATAATTTTTGAGGGCTAGAAAGTTCTGATCATTACCCCACACACTTCTTTTCAAAAACTTTGTGTCTTGGATCTTATCTATAAAGCCAATATTCTTCAGTGAATGGTGAAACATCCTGGGAACTTCACTGCAGTGCCTGAGTGAAAGAACTGGTAAAGTAATATGGAACATTGTTATTCAAATAACTGCACCAAATCCTGCCTTTATAATGAGTTATTGTCATTATTTTTGTCTCTGTTGAGAACAGCAATGATGTTATTTGCACTCCTAGTGAAGAAGCACCCAGACAACAAAACAGGCCAGTAATCAGTGCCTTTGGCAGTCCCAAGAGAGAGGGACTGAGGGCTGAATGGCACACAGAATGAATATGTGCAGCAATTTCCATATGGATGCATCTGGTGTAGCTGCAGTCTCTTTTTACCAGAGAATCCAACACACAGTATTTTGCAGAAATGGGAGTATGAGAGTTCGTAATTGCACTGTGTGTTCCCTGGAGATCTATCCAAATGCTGCAGTGGTTAACAACCATTTTTTCTTAAACTACTGTGATTAAAACAGACCTACTGCAATCATAATACTATGCAAGTGTCAGCAATGACTGGAGAAGTGCAAATTATAGTCCAGTCTTATCCCTGTAGTCAATGAAGCAGGTTCTTGAAAACCATGACATTCAGTGCAGGTGGAAAAGATGCTTTGAATACCTTCACTGTCCAACTAAGGATTAAAAGGCACTTTTATCTGAAAGTGAATATGTGTGAAAGCCATACGTGTACCCTGTGCTCATGAAAAAGATATCTGCACCAAAACCTGCACATTGTTCAGCAATGTTTCTGTCCTGCACCTTCACTTAGAAATCAATTGTCATCCACAGATCAAAGTATTCACACAACAGCATAAATCAGATTTACTTAAATTGCCATGTTTCTAGGGAATAACATATGACTTTGGGGGATCTCTATTTTGAGCTGCAGTCACAAAAAATGAACAAGACCAAGGATTTGCTTTTCAATTAGAAAGTAATGTGAGCTGTGTTTTCTGTTTCACCAGAGTTCAAATGTGTGTAAATGAAGTTTGTAAGGATGGGAATGGTGTTGATGAGTATTTGAATGAATGAAATATGTTACTCTTGACATAAAGTGTATGTATTCAGAGATAGGATTGTATTCCAAAAATTTTGCGTTAGTAAATTTTGCACTAAACCTCATGTTGTGGTTATATATAGAACAGTGAGAAGGTATTGTAAAGGTAGGTTAGAACTGTATGAACTGTTTGCATGATGTTTGGGGGTTTTTTGGTTTGGGGGGTTGGTTTGTTTGTTTGATTGATTGTTTAAATTTAAATGCTTAGAGTAATGATGTACAAGAATGTCTCTAACTGTTAAAAAAATTAGAATTTTAGAAATTCATTGCAGCTAGCCAGGCTGGATACTGCAGGACTGCACTTCTGTCTTAAGTTTTGGTCACAGTAATATAATCTTTGACAAATGCCACAAATATACAGAACATATGGTATTTACTTGTTTGAAAAATAAGAGGCAGGGAACTGCTCATTGTAACAATGTTTATAATACTCATAACTTGAATGTTTATAATATTCATAACTTGCAACAGGAGAGGGTGTTTTATTATAGAAGTGGACTTCACAGTGGCACCCTCCCTGCAAGACAGAATGCATTAAACATGTTTCTGTTGGCTTTTCTGGTCTTTGCCGCCCCTCTTTACTATTTAGCATAAAAACACTCCCAGGAACAGAGAGTTCCTTGTTTTGTTAGGTCTGACAAATTTCACTCATTTATGGAAAGAGATAAGGAGAGATGAAAGAGGGCTATGTATGTATCTTTTGGGAGAATCTTGAATAAGAACATTATTTCTTATAAAATGCATGTGGGAACTCAAATCACATGCTCATATTGTTGTCTCATCAGCAAATAAAGCACATGAGGGATGTATGTTCCTGCTGAGTCTCCCTTCTCAAAGGAAAAGGATGGATGGAAGTTTTCCCCATCTTCTGTTTTTGCCTGTTCTTGGCCTCTGAAAATATTTTACTGTTGTTATTGTGCCAATAGGCATGGTGGCAGCTCAGTCAGAGTTGCAGGGCACTTTGTAAGCAGAAAGACAGAAAAAAATTAGTGATTCCTCTCCAAAAGAGCAGAAATATAAAGGCAGACAGAAGACAGCAGACAGATGCAGGCAAATGAGAGGCTAAAATGAAACAGTAAGAAAATGTTAGATGTTGTGACAGCCAGCAATTCCCAGTAGACCTGCATCATAATTGCTGTTAAATTTCTTAGTTATTGCTGTTAGAGTAGAAAAATAGCAAAAGAAGGCTTTAAAGGTGGCAATCAATTGGCTTTGCTTGAGTTTTGAATTTGTTCCCTCTAAGGGGAACACAAGGGTCCTTAGAATGCAACTTCTCCAAAATATTATAAGGGAATGAAGTGAATAGGGTGGAAATCAGTACTTATTTTACACTGTTTATCAACAAGTCTGCATGTAAGTGAGGTAAAAATGGTGCCTTTTTTTTCAGTTTCTCTTGAAGTCTCCAGGTTTGACTATCCAGAACCTCTTCTCCTGCACTTGGGACAAGTTTTGGATCCAGCTGGAGGGTACTTCATCAGCTTTAAGCAGTATATGATACCAGCTGTTCTGTAAAGAGTGTCATGTGTGTTTGGGAGACTGCTATATTTTTCCTCTGAGAGTTAAAGTTTAAAGCAGTTAACCTCAAAGTCTTCCTTTTAAGATTCATATGATCTGCAAATTCTTTTCCACTGGCACTTTGAGCAAATGTAGGATGCTTCTACCACACAATTCTTCAGCCATTTCCGCAAAGTTGCTGTTATCAGTTCCCTAAGGGGATTTGATTTGTTTGTTTATTTCTAAAGAACCCTATTTTTCTAGCATCCCTTACACCTCCAGCAACCTTTAGAATTTCTTATCTACCTTTGCAGTTTTCCCTCTGCTGGTGACAGTAATCTTATTATAATCTATTCCAGCCTGCAGAGGATTCTAATGAAATCTCCTCAGTGTGCCGAGGCACACTTGTTACAAAGGCAGGGTGACTCAAATGCTGAAGTTTTTAATCAGTGTTTGAGGAGGGAGAGAACTGGATAATTCAGAGAACCTGTAAGGTTATCATGACAACTATTTCACTTTTGAACCTGTTGAGAAGGAATCAAACTGCTGTGGGTTGCTGACTCTTTTGCTGGATAATGTGAGATGCTATCCCTGTATTTGCTGAGTATCTTTCATCCAAGAATTTCAAAACTTTGCATGTGTGTTCAGCCACAGGAAACAGACGGAAACACTCAGAACTGAGAGGAAAATATACCAAGCAGACTGAAGTTAAGGACCATGATGCAGTGTTGTGTCAAGCCAGCAACAAATTTGTTTGCATTTCTTGATCTTACACTGCTGACTAATTAGGCTTAATACATTCAGTGTGCTTTGAATGAGGTATTAAGTGCACTGCAGAATATGCTTCAGCTCTTATAACCAGTAGGAATAATCCTGTTAAGGTGATTGGGCCAATTCCCTGGGTGGCATGCATAATGCTGGCAGTAATTCCAGTATGCTGAATTACATTTCCTTCAGACACGGGCATGGCCATAGTTTTGTAAACCTTATGTGGAAAAAAAATGAGCAAGGCATCACCAAGGAAAAGATCCTGCTTCTTTCGTGTTGCTATATTTTCATAATTGAAATTCTATCTACTAAACTATATTAATAAATTAAATCAAGCTCAGCAATGTTCCTAAGGGGAAAAACATTCAGCTGATATTCATCAGACATTTATTTAGCCAATTTATTGGCTTATAGCCGCATCTTCTAACATCCAGAGTATTAGTAATTTCTTTTGCTGTTTAAATTTGATTAGCTTATGCTATTTAAAATTTCTGTAATAAAATACCTGTAGCTCAAAACTATCAAGCTACAGAAAATACTTCTTTACTTTCTCAAATCTTATCAATGCTGAATAAGGAGCATTCATCCTAACTAATTAAGTGCTTAGGAATCTAAACACACAGTATATTTTCTAAGAGAGAAATAAAACCACATCTCTCTATCTGTCTAATTTACCTTCTCTTATTTTACATAAATCTGTATTTACAGACCCCTAGAGATCTGCTGTAGCAGAACAAACTGTGCTCCCCACAACCCAGATCAGTGAGGACAATGCAGAAATCTTCAACAGACGTGACACCAAGCAGGTTCTTGCTCAGCTAATAAAAATTCCTTCATGAGATGTTGGCAAGGAATGAACTGATTTATCTTCAATAGCACAGCTAACTTAAACTTTTCCCCCCATTTTCCAGTCCCACTACTGCATTGATGATACTGGTTCCATGCCAACACCTTCCCAGTCATCTTCCAGTCTCAATCACTGTCCTTTCACTGACCTACAGGTAACTTCAAATCCACCCATTGATCTGGAATTGTCTCCAAGTCATTTTGTACTATTTCTGAAACAATAGGTTTGCATGAATTGAGATACAGACAATAGAAGATTATTTTATTTTGGCCATGGTTGTGTAAATGAGAGGCAGCCTTTCATTTTTCTGCATGGAAAAGTCAACTTGGATGACCCTGAAAGCAAGTACATTGTCAGCATCGCAGCATGCTTGTAATGGTTAATCCACACTCATAGGACTTTTAAAAATATAAATAAAGTGCAGGCATTTCCTCCTCCAGCACTCTTGGAGGCAGTGGCAGTGTGTGTGGCATGAGCTTGTAATTTAAAAAGCCTCTTAAGCCCATTGCCCATTGGGAATCTGTTAGTAACTTTGGGAGTCACCAGGGCTCCCACCTCATTGTTGCCCCAAGTTACCATCAAATATTATTAAACTTGAGAGTTTTTCCAGCCAGCCCTTCTCTCCTCACACCACATCTGATTTCATCTCAGGTCAATCAAGTTGTCAGATCAACATCTTTGGTAGATTTCTAGCACCTTTCTTGTTTTCTCTTAGTTCACATTTGTTTTTTTCTGTGGAGGGTAATTTCTAATTTTCATCATTACTCATCTATAAATATGTCTCACTTTTTACTGACCTGATTTCGCACTTGTGAAACGAAGACTGCATCATCACCATAAAAGACTAGAACAGATTTAACTGGAGATATTAAGATTGTCTTAGGGGCCTGATTACAAGCTTGCCTAGATCTATAGCCATTCTAAATTCCTTCACTTCTGCAAAACATCTTTATGTTCTAAATACATTTCATACTGATGTAGCTTATGGTGGCACAACATCCTTCATTCTTTTGCCAGTGACATGTGGGCAAAATGGGATCCACTTCCAGATCCAAATCTTGTTAATTTCTAAACTGAACTCCATAATTTCTAAACTGAACTCGACAATAGATCTCTGGATCTAGAGTTTGAGGTTTCATCTTAAAGTACAAACTGTTCAGAGTATGGGACAGCTACTCCCAGTTTAAAAATAGCAAGAGCTGCTATGTACAAATAATTCAGGCTTAACCAGATATTTGGCATGAAGGACAATACCAGGAATCTAGATAGCAGGAACCAAGCAACTGTTCCTGATGGCACCACTTGCTTTTATAATAAATGGCAAAGTTCTAATAGTTAAAAAATTGAGAGAAAACATTAGAATCACATTTTCAGTAGAGAGAAGAGGCCCCAAAATATTCTTGGTAGCTCAGTGAGAGACCATGTCTTGCAGTTGTGCTCTGCATTCAACCATCCTCATAGATGACTGTATTTTGCCTTTTATGTCTTGGCTTTGATGTGGTTAAGTCCAGTACAAAGCAGGGACTTTACTGAACAAAAGTGTTTTTCATTCCAGAGGACTGTATGTTCTCTCAAGAAAGGCTCTCACTGCTGGTGACCAGCATTTGAAATTCAGTAACTAATTTTGGTACATTTCTTCAGTGGTTTTGGTTGGTTGGTTGGTTGGTTGGTTGGGTTTTTTACAACAGTTTCATCTCATTGTAAACACAGTGGAAAAATTCCCATGTCAGCATAAAGCTCCAGTCCCTGCAGTTCAGATCACAGAAACAGTCAATGTTCCCTGTTTTCGCAAAATGAAGGGATTGAATTTGGATTGTCCCCACTATCTTTTCTCTTCTACTCATGCCATCATGAATCTTCTCTTTAGAAGTATTTAATTATGTATTGTGACAGTTGTGCTTTTAGAAATGTTTTCAGTCATCTTTACAACCATTCTACAAAGCAGAGTGGAGGCCTTATCTTTTGTTGCACCTTTTGTTCTACCTCCAAGAAACTGGAAATGTTTTCCTGATATTGTTCATTTAGAGATCTCCTTGGTTACTGTATTCTTTATACAATAAACTCTTTCTTGTTCTCTTCTTGATTTTTAGTTTAATTTAGTTAGTCCCATTCTTAACTGTCTTTTATAAAACACAGATCGGCCTTTTGATTTTTAATATTGAGACTTAAATAGTCTGATTATACTTAAAATTTACAATAGCTGTTTTTTGACGATTTAGATTTTACTTCTGCTGCTGTCATTATCTGCCATTTTCATGAGGTTCTTTTAGACTATGGGAGGCTTCCTTGCAAATCTGAATCTGGATCTGAAGTGACTTTTCCCTTCATAGTGATGCACTCTTTGAAGCTAAAGGCACCACGCAGGACTGCCTGAGGTTTAATGTAGCAGGGCCATGTTTCCCTCTTTTCCTTCTTTGTTACTGTTTCAAATAAGGTAAATTTAGTTTAACAAAAGTGCCAAGTGTCTGGTGATGAATGAGAGGAAGATAAGTACTTTCTACCCTGATCTGTTCCTTGAAATTTTTAAAATGCAACCTATATAAACCTTGGATAGCAGAAGTGACATCATCATTGATCAGAGTTTAAGCAACTGATCATACAAAATTCCTTGATAAAAAAAAGGGAAACACTTATACATCATATTTTTACTTTGGATGGTATCTCTGGCAGTGTCTGTACCACAAATCATATGCACAGCATGTTTTTTGCACCTGTTGTAGTAGATGTAACACTACAGCCTTGCAAACATACCAGGTGCTTAGTGTGATTTTCTCCTCCATTTTGTTCAGATCATCTACTGTAATTCTTTTTGAATGACTCCCTTTTAGGAGATGGTAATTGCAGCAATTTCAGAGCCTTTCAGTCTATAGTTCATTACAAAGCTAGGTGTGGAATTATACATTATTTTACATTGACTGGTAATTGTTCTAAAACCCTCTATCAGAAAAAGAACCAAAAGCTGTTGTTGAAGCCTTAGGTGCTGTAGGCTCTGCTGTACAGAACATGTCAGATCTACAAGGAAAAAAAAAAAAGAGTGGAAAATATAAAGTGCTACAACTGGTAGAAGAAATTAGATTATAATACATATAATACATAACATCTGTTGAGATGTCTTTGAATATCACTGGTAATCATCCATCATTAAATGTTGTTTCTCAAAGTGTATGGTATATTTTATGAGGTATTTCTACCAACTGAAGTGCACATGAATAACCTTTTGTGTTATTTCTTCCTCCAGACTTGTGCTGTTTAATCATTCACCCAACAGACAAGCACTATAAATCACTTCAACCGTTCAGCCCTACCAACATTTCAAAGAATGAAGAAGTCACAGCAGGAGACTTCCTCAAGTGCACTTTCCATCATGTGCAGCAGGTACCAGTAAAGACACCCTGATAAATGTACACATGGTGTGGCTGGGCCAGCAAACAGACTATTATTTTAGACTGTGTAAGCATCACTGGGTCTCATGGTTTGTCCTTGATTGCCAGAAGTTTCTACATGTTTATCAAAGGTTATGAAGAGAAAGTATTAGAGAAATAGCATATGTTCACACAAACGAAGTCTCTGCTAAAACACAAAATGCCCTCATGGCACCAGTAAAAACTTTTTGCTAACAAAAAGTCTTCTTTTCTTTTGATCCTTATGTCTCCTTGCTTATCAAGGTCTTGATATGCTTACATTTTAGCAATCAAATCTGGTGTTGGCCAAAGAGATTCTTTCAGAGTGCTTGGCCAAAAAGCACTGGATTGTGCTGCCCCTGACTATTTGGTCCCTTGAGTTGCACCAACAGTTCCAGGGCTGAATCAGGGCATTGTTCAAGTTCTCAGTATTTGAGATAAAGGATGAGGGGAATAGGCATCCTCCCAAATATCGAATCATTACTGCATTCAACAACACTATTTTGTGCCTTTAAGTAAGATGATGTTGTTCAAGACAGTTGTCCTACAGTTCATCTCTTTATAACTGTTCCATCAACTGATGCAACTACAACTACAAATCTGACTGAAAGATGAGGAGCTAAGTAAAGCAAGCTAAGTGTTTTCTGGCTTGTAAAGATTTAATCTTAAAGGCACTGTACCATGTGGTACCAAATGGCACCATTTCCTTCACTGTCTAACCCAGTAGGTGCAGGAAGGCATGAACCAGCTCTGAGTGACCCTGCTCTGTGGCAGCACCAGTTTGCTTTCTTCAAGTTGATCCTTCCAATACCCAAAGCTTTTGGAATGAAAGGGGATTCAGACCCTCCCTTAAAGTCAGGCAAGTCCCATTTCTTCCACAGGCTCTAAACCTGACCCTTGACTGTCAGTGAAGGGGCCAAGACAGACTCCTGCTGAGATTTCACTGTCAGCACTAGGGACCACAGAGAGTGGTGATACCAGACTTTTTGGAGGGAGACAGTAGAGGGAGAGACCATTTCATGATGTCTGCTGTCCCTTGTCCTAGGTTTGCTCTCTGGCACACTCCTAAGTAGGAGGTAGCAGTGCATTTGCTACTCTGAGCTCCTCCAGTGCCTGCTCACGAGGGTTGAGATGTGGTGGGATCATCCATCCCACCTGATGCCAGCACCAACAAAAAGCCAGGGCTTCTCCTCATCACAGGCAAAGGTTTGATGAAACATTCTGTGTTTCATGACTCCTGCTACATTTGCCTCAGCAGGAATTCCTTCACCTCCAAAAAAAGGGGCTTTTTCCTGGGTGAGGCAGCAGCTCCAAGCCTCCAGTTCCTGCTGAGCTTGCTGTTCAAGTGAGTCTCAGTACTGCTTCTCCTGTGTTCAAAATCATACTGAGAGTTGTACAAGAAAATGCCTTTTTTATGAGAAAAAAAGCCTTTTTGTTCTTTTTTCAAGATCCAGTCTTTATTGAAAGCATTCAACTATGTTTGGGGTTTTTTTTTTCCTTAGGCACTTTATTTAACTACAACAAACAAGATTTAATACTTGATGACTCATTACAGGATTTAGGGTTGTATTCAGAGCTCATTCAGCTTTCACTCTTGAATGTCTTCAGTGCAAGGTGCATCAGTCTTTTAGTCCTGGAGTTGCCTGTGCCACTCAGAATTTTTTTTTTTGTTCATCTCTGCTCTTCAAAATTATTTAGATGGGAATAAAGATGAGAACTGTGTGGATAGAAAGAGTCACATAGTATACAGGGATTCTCTTTGATGCAAGAAGCTTTCTCTCTGGAAGATCTTTTCTGACAAAAGATGTGTGGATTGTGACCCTGATATCTGATCTATACTAGAGGAATGAACTTTCCTTATCATAGTCTCTGCATTATCTCTTGGGAATAGTTTTATATATTATGTACCATTCACCTTAGAGTCTCTCTCAGAAGGGAGACATTTTGAGATCTGCAGAAGTTTCATTTCAATTTGAAAACACACAAAAACCTGTTTTTTAAAATGAAAACACAAAGTATTTATAGAACTCCAAATGAAGTCTCAGGAGAACATTCTTCTTTTGATACTGAGATTCAAAGTCACCACCATATGTTCCCACAAGCACATCAGCTCATAAAAACTGATTTCTTATTTCTACAGGGCTTGAGAGCTCCCAAGTGTGTGTATGTGTATTCTGAAAACAAGATTTCAGACAAACAGATACAAAGGGGCAAGAAGGGATTATTACAATTTCGAGACATGAGAAACAGGGTGCAAGGGGAAAGAAGAATAGGGATGCTTTTAGTTTAAGTGAATGTAAATAATACATGTTGATTTTCTAGTGGGACATGAAGATGGAAGGGGGAATGGGATGGAACCAGCCTGCTCACCTCAGCACTGTGTCCCTGGACCATACCTGCATCCAGACAGGAGAGGGTAGTAAGGGATGCTGCTGTGGTTTAGGGCTTGGTGAGGGACGTGTATGTAAGAAGAATTGTAATATTGCTAAGTTAGTCCTTTGAGCTTCCCAGGGCGCCACCACAGGAACATCTCAGTGACTCAGACTCTGCTTTGTGTGCTGAGAAATCTGATCAAAGGCTTCATAAATCTTGTCACCAGGGATAGGACATAAGACACAGTGTTCCTGCTCTCCAATTTTGGAGCAAGAAAGACAAGAAATTAATTTCAAAAGTCGAGCTGAAGCTAGTAGTTCTCCAGTGGGAGTTTACTCTTCTGTCCTTATTTACCCTATATCTCCATTCCTAAAAGGTACATGAAAATAAGAGACAAAATATGTCAACAATGTGCCCAATGAATTTTTTTTTTTAATAAACCACAGTTTCATTAAAAACATATTGGTTCACTGAGCTGCCCAGACTTCATTCAAAACCTCTCAGGCTCTTAATGACTCATGACCAAAGATGTTTACATCTGCACTTCAAAGAGATGTCAGAGAAGCAGATCCAGTGTACAGAGCAGATTTCAACCCACACTGTGGCGCTCAGACATCACTTTGCTAGCTTGCAACACTTCACATACACAAGTGGGCAAATGATAGATAACTCCAATTTAGATTTTTGGGGTTTTTTTCTAATGGGCTAATGGTTAGAAAGGGACATAGAAGAAGAGAAAAGGGAAAGACAAAGAGAATAGATCACAGAATCATAGAATCATAGAGTCATAGAATCATAGAGCCATAGAATCATAGAGCCATAGAATCATAGAGCCATAGAATCATAGAATCATAGAATCATAGAATCATAGAGTCATAGAGTCATAGAATCACAGAGTCATAGAATCGTTACTGTTGGAAAAGACCTCCAATATCAGGAGGTCCAGCCTTTGACAGAACACCACCAGAATACCTCATCCAGTCATTTCTGGAACCCCTCCAGGGACAGTGACTCCACCACCTCCCTGGGCAACCCTCAGCAATGGTTGACCTCACCTTCAGTGAAAAATCTCTTTCTGATGTCCAAACTAAACCTCTCCTGGTGCAGCCTGAGATTATGTCCTCTTGTCCTGTCACTTCTTGCCTGGGAGAAGGGACTGACTCCCTGCCCCCGGCTACACCCTCTTTTCAGGCAGCTGTAGAGAATGTTAAGGACTCCCCTTCTGCAGGCTAAACATCCCCAGTTCCCTCAGCTGTTCCTCATGTCTTATTCTCTGGAGCCTTTGCTAGCTCTGTTGACCTCCAATGTCTTTCTTGAAGTGAGGGGCCAACAACCAGACACAGTACTCGAGGTCTGTCCTCTCCAGTGAGAGTACAGAGGGACAGTCACCATGACTGATGATCATGACTCACTCTGATCTCCTTCCTCCATTTGCTTTCCCACTGCCTGTGTGTTCCACAGGTGGCTTAGTGGAGATGGAACTGTGTTTGCATCCTGATGATGCAGGACCAATGACACACACACACTTCTCTGACTGGAAATGTATCATCAAAAAACCCTCTTGGCCAAGTACAAATGTGAGCTTAAAATGGCAGCGTCTTACTGCCTGCTTCTGAAGTACTGGAAGGGTAAACAGCTCTGCTCTCCCACCACTTGTTCTTTGTAGATGCCCTCTCACATGATAACTCTTTTGATTTCGGTTCCCAGCTCATTCCCAGACTTGTACAGCACAGAGGCTCCAAAGGTCACCATCTGCCTTTGAAAAATGAACATATTTAGTAAGCTCCCATCAAGGATACACGGGCGACGTCTCTTGACTTTATATTATTTGGTTGTATTTAATATTCTGTTAATTTGCCAGATGCTTCCTCCAGGGTTTCCACAGTGCTTCTGCTGCAGTAAAAAATCAGCACTGCTTCTTGGATCTGATTGCCTGTTTTGGCACTGTCCTATGGAAAACTATCTCACATCGTTAAACAGTTTAATTTACTGAAAGCCTTCTAACAGATTCATCTACCAAGCAGTCAAGGTCATGGAATATTTTAAGGCTTTCAAATAGAAATGCCCAAAAAAAAGGCCAGGCAAACTGATGTTCTAAGACCTAGGAGTGAATAAGGGACAATATTTAGGGTTTGGAAGTTGTGAAGATGGGTGAGGTTAGTAGAGAAAAATACGGAGATTCAGCTGGGAAGTTGCCACTGTCTCTCTCTAGATCCTGGACTGGTGTCATTTAGGTCCCAGCTGAGTTATGTGGCTCCAGACTACATGATTTGATTTCTTTCTTTCTTGCTCAGGACCTTAGCCAAGGGCTGGTTTCACCAATGTGTAATTCATTGTGCTCACTGTATAACCTTCAGTCTTTTATCTTCCTTTAGTTTTCCATATCTGTTGGTCATGATGTTTTGACATCATCTACTCTTATACAATTGAAATTGTACTGAAAGAGGAGCTCTTTGGACTACTATGACAATCCACAAAATCCATTAAAAAATCTCATTCAAACATAAAAAGACCCAATTTAGGCTCAGTGAGATCTGACACTGGACTTCTGTAAGAGCATTTGCAGCCCCAATTTCTGTCCTTGACTTCCTCTTTCTATTTCTTAATATTTACTGTTCTTTGTCCATTCCTCAAGTGCATTTTCTCTTTGATTGATTTCTTGGTTTATTTCTGATCCTTCCTATTCCATGCATAAGAACTCCTTTTGTTCTTTTTCTTATGCCTTACACTTTCCCTTCCTATACCTTTCATCATTTTTCTGACCCCTTCTTCTTTCCTTGTCTCCCTCCTTCCTTTCCTCACACCACTCCTGGGGCTCAGCTGTGGCCCTTGGTGANCTCACCGCTCCTGAGGGCTCAGTCATCAAGGGCTCAGCTGTGGCCCTTGGTGACTCTGCAGCATATCCTTACAGTTGTGCAGGGAAGGGACATGACCCTGTGCTCCCCCCAGCTCAGCCTGAGGGCACAAAACACTCATGTTCCCATCTCTGAGTATCACTTCTCCCTGGGGAAAGCTGAGCAGATGCTGGACTAGATGGCCCTGGAGCCACCTTCCAGCCTGAGCAACACTCCTGTTGAAGAAACCCTCATGGCTTTTCCCCTGGATTTGGAGCTCAGCAGTAACTTGCTGAATGTGAGGCTCCAATTAGGGCACATGAGCAACCAGAGCCTAAGCTGGAACTCAGACCTCTGGTGAATTGATGTCAGTGTTGTTCATGGGGACTGTTGAGTCTTTGGGGAGAGTATCCAGATTGAGAGGGCTGATTTAAAACTTTTCCTCTCTTGCAGCCAAGATCGAATATAACAGGGAACATTTCTTGCCTAGAGGTCTTGGCATTGTCCTGCTAACAACAATATTCCCTGAACAGATTTTAACATATTTTTTTCTTGTTAATTTGAAATTTGTATTTGAGCATTTCCTTTAAATGCATTTAGACATCTCCCTGGATGATCAATTATCTCAATTCATGTAAAGTTCTCTTGCATGAGCATTTCTTATGATGGCAATAAATGAAATTTAGTAATAAATAAATTTATTAAGGTCCCACAGCCACAGATCACCATTGTCAGTTCATGTAATGCTTCCCTAGTTACTTAAAAACTGTATTACATGCCATTACACTTATAATCCCACTTAATATTAGTCCACTTAACAACCTCTCAAACATTTGCAATTGAATTTACAGTCTCTCATCAGTGCCTCTCTCAGGTTTATTGCAACATTTCCTCTCTAAATGTTTTTGCGGTCTGAGAAAGGATTATTCTCATTGAAATGTCATAAGCCTTGCTCAACAACTCACTTATTCCTCCCCTCTCTATTCTTTATGCCTTTTTGTTCTTTCCTACTAGCTCATTTATTCTGTATTCCACTCAAGCTAACCCCTCTCAATGCAGATGACAGCTTTAGGTCCTGGTTGTAAATCTTCAGTGCAAATGGCCCTAGATCCTGCATGTTACCTGCAGCAACGGGAAACAATAACTTCTGGGGATGTCATTGCCTTTGTAGCCTTTGCTGCTGTTGTCTTGTAGAATAAGTTTCACATTTCTGCTTTCCACTGATTATTCATGAAAACACACAGCAGTCTGAATCTGCATTATGCCAACATCTCCCCCTGACTAATGACCCCAAGTTTGGATGGGTCAGGTATGCTGACAGACTCTGGTGTGTGTTTCCAGCCTGAAATATACAACCAGTTCCCATCTGGTGTTGCTGGCCAAGTAAAGGCCAAATAGGCTTTGGTATTAGAAAAGCCTCTGGAGCATGCAAACGACACTGAACTGGAACTCCTGGTTTATGTTGTCACCCTCAGACTTAGCTCAGAGGGCTTCTGAATTTGCCAGGTGAGGCATGACATGGGTTTTACCTATTTGTCACACTTTCTGCAGGCAGCTTCTACAGGAAATGTCTGACAAAGTTCCCCCTGTCTGAACAGTTTCCTGAGCATGTAAATAATTCCTCACCTTTACAGGGATTTTTCTCTCTGTAACAAAGTACGTCAGTATTACGTTGTAAAAGCAGTCACCCATAAACACTACAGCACCAGGCCTTTGCAAGGACTTTTGTGGAAAATCCTCATGAACCACGAGTTTGCCAAGAGTCTGAATGCAGATTGAGGGTATGCCAAGAAAGGTGGACCAAGCTAACTGCTGATCCTGTCTCTATTCTGCTGCTTATCCTGCAGCAGCTTTTTCCCAGTAACACTGCACTGGACTGGCTTCCTGTCTTTCCCAGCACTTGCTGCTGCATCAGCCCCATGGATGGATATGGCTCAGCCCCTCCCATGCTGCTACCCTCCAACATCTGTCTTTTCTCATTGTACAGCTGGCTTTGTCACGCAATAAGGCTTTACAGACAAAATGCTCCAGCTTTCGTGGAAATACAGGAGCACAGTGTACAAGATGTATGGATTGGAAAACAACTCCTGCCTGGCAGGCTGGCAGAGAGCACAAGCACTGCTGTGTGATCCACACCGTCCTGAGCTTTTTGCAGCTCTGCTTGGCAAGGGGCAGCCAGAGAGCTTCCAAAACCACCAGGATAAAGCTTTTCCCAAATAACACTATTAAGATCAAAACATGTCTTTCTATTCCTATGCCTGTGTAGAGTTTTAATTAGGACTTTTTGGCCGAGGGTGGTTTTCCTCCCTCACTTGATGCTGTAGGCTCCAAGACAGTATTTTCATATTCCCTGATGGAATTAAACGAAATGAAGTGGTGCCTCAACAAGAGAAAACAAAAAGGGAAAGGACACCTCAGAAAAGAACCAGCCTGATGATCCATCTCTGCCACCAGCACAGTGGGAACAGACACAGCCCCTGGGCGCTGGTAAATGGCCACCTAGCAGCTACCTGCCAGGCTTTGCATCTGGGATTGCCCCTCCAGCCCCCAGGGGACTGCCTGCTGCTGGAGCATTGCAATGGGGGATTAAAGGCATTTGCCTCTCAGTAGCTTCCATAAAACATCTGCGCCTTTAGCTAAAAATTATATTAAAGGAAAGTTTGTTTAGGACTTCTAGGAGGTTTGGGGATGTGCCTTGCTCTCCCAGCCCCGCTGCATGGACAACACTCTGGCAAAGAGGCCAAACATTCTGCTGAGGGCAGAACCTCACCCAGCCCTCTGCAGCCTCTCCAGAGAGTGCTCCTGCAGCCTCACCTGCCATGCCTGCTCCTGTGGAGATGCTTCCCTTCCCATCTGGCTTGGGCCATTTCCACAAGCAGCAATCTGGGCTGGAGCTTCTCCAGGGAAGCAAATGGCAGAAGGTGGGCAGAGGCACACAGTCTGGCTCTCTAAACTGCTTTTTTTTTTGGTGGGCAATCTAGATTAGGACACAGAAGGTCGTATCACCTGCAACCTATATATTGATAGAATTACACTGGATCAAAAAGTAAACCTTTTCTGTATACTCGAGCTGTAGCATTGGTGATTTTGAAATGTCTTGAAATCCCCTTGCTTGGAGATTTCTTCTCATCAGTTTAAATTAGGTGGATGATGGTATAATTGTTATATCTTTGTTTTTGTCTTTATGGATGCTACAGAAGGAAATTTTTTTCTTTTGCACTTTTTTTTTTTTTCCTAGTCTTGCTATTATTATGCTGAGGCCTCAAATAGCTGAGTTGTCTGGAAATTCATATCTCCTCAGAAGAACCATTTGGCTTATCTGCTGATGGCAGAGAGCACAAGCTGGCACACGTTCAAAAGAGAAAGCTTATTTTACCAGCAGCAACTGTGCCTTTCATTCAACCTGGACCAGCAGATAGGAAGCCAAGGGACTGTTCAAGAAGCAGTTCCAGGCAAATTACAATCTGAAATCAGCTTTGAAAGAACTGTGATGAAAGGGAACTATATTATTTCTTTGAGGTTTTGTCTTGTCATTTCCCTCCCTTTTGTTTTTTTAAAGAGAAAACTAGAGTGAAACCAATCTTCATTCAGGAGGAAAGCAGAAAGTATATTGATTCAGTTTCATGCCTTTCAGATTATTCTTCTTTCTGATTTGTGAGCTACTACAAGGACACTTTACATTACTTTGGTGAGGTGATATGTCTAATATTTGAAATTTGTATATAATGATTCCTCAGTGATTTCCTTGGCTTAGAAGGGTTTTTTTGTTTTGTTTTGTTGTTGGTTTTTTTTTTAATTACTGTATGATATCTGAAATAGGTTTTTGTTTTATCTAGAGAGATCCTGTCATTCCTTTAATGAAATAAATTTTATTTTCAAGAGAAATCATAATCTTGATTCTCTCACAACTTTAATTCCACTGAATGCAGGACTCCGCCCTGTGGCCACACTTCCCAGAAGGGGTAACAAGCAGCAAAAGGTACAAGGGAGTAATACTGGATAAAGAGTTCCTGTTTCCTCACAGCTGGTGATCTTGGAGAAGAAAGCAGATGTGTTCCATGTGCTGAATGCCGTGCTTTTGTGTGTGTATATGTGCCTTTCCCAGTTTATAGCATGCCAAAAATCAGAGCAGCAGCACAGAGTTTGCAAACTCTCTGTAAAAGAGTTTGAAGCCCAAGGACAGAGGCAGTAACTGCAGTACACCTAATGTCTAGGTCATATTGCTCTCCACCAAAAGATCAATTCTCTAATTTGCTTTTGTGGTCTCTTATTGTGATAAAAGTCCTGAAGAGGGTACATCTCCACGTTCTGGTGCTGGTTGAGGTCACAGAACCCATCCTGCTTGTGGCCTGCAGGAGGCTGTGGTGACTCTCGTGCCATGGTGACCATCCTATCATGGTGGACACTTGAATGCATGCTCTATGCAGTGACATTGCTGTGCAGAAGTAGTCCAGGACTCAGATGTATTGTCCTAGGGCCACAGACTGGGCACCCTGGTACCCACCTCAGGCTAGTTGCACTGCTGAAGACATGATGGGCTCGTTCACTTTCTCCTCATCATCCCATGGAGCTCAGCATCTCTCACAGCTCTTCTGTTACTGTATTTTCCATCATGTGGGTGCCTGAAATAATGCTATGGCAGCCCAGTGAAGACTGTAATGGAAATATAAAACATCTGTACTCTTGAATTGAAAGATCCACCCAGCATCTTGCCTCCAACTGTGGCCAGAAATAGATTCTTATGAGGGAGCATAAGAAGCAGGACAAATTCAAAGTAGTACCTTCCCAAGTGAAGGTTTTTTCCAAGGGGCTTCCTGAGCCACAGGTTGCATCCAGACTGTGACATTCCCTTACCACTGGTGGACATTCATGCTTACATGAATTTGTCTGATCCCTTTTTAAATTAATTTATAAGTTTAGCCTCTGCAACCTCCATGAACACTTAGCTTCACAGTTTAATTAGATGTTAGGGGAAAAGGCATTTCTTTCTCATTGTTTTAATCCTGCTGCTGATAATTGGGGTGCCTTCTAATTCTCATAGTGGGTGGAAGATTGAGTAATTGTTCCATGTTTACTTCAGTTATCATTATAAACCTCTATTATCTCCTCTCTCAGCTGTCTCTTCTTTTCAGCTGAAGAGTCCAAGCCTAATTAGTCTGTTCTCATTTCTGCAAGGCTGAAACCAGCTTAAAATAATTGCCAAGCACGATCTTAGCACACTGTCCAAATCATACCTACAATACCCTAGAGGTTACTGGGCTGCTTATAAAACCAATGCACATCTTTACAAGGCCTGCTGTGAATGCAAAGGGCATGTCCAGAGTACTCAGAGCAGAAGGATAACACAATAAATATGGGACATTTTTGACCATAGTGTCACTTTTGATCAGCTATAAGGTGTAACTGAATGTACTGGTACAGACCATGTGCTTTTATGTACCCAGGAGACTTGCACCTGGCAACAGAAACACCTGAGAAGATGCCAAGTAAACTGTGCTTCAATTCTGATTTCTGCAGAATGGGAAAAAATAGGACAGACGTTTAACTGGCAAAGTTCAACAGTGTGAGTTTTGTAGCGGTCTGTGGTTTTCTGACATGGTGAAATCCAGCTGCCAAGAAATTGATTGGGTCATCATGCACCATGAGCTAAGATGTTTTGAAAGTACATAAATAAAACTTAAAGGTGTCAAGATTACATAAAATCATATTAGTAAATGAACCACAGGTACAAGAATGAATGCCTTAGGTATGCTTCGTTCCAAATAGATGAATATCAGAATCCAACTCATCTTTAGCCAAATCACAAAGAAGGGTGTTCTGTCCTTTGATTATTTTCTTCTCCATGTTACAGTATGTACTCTCTGCAAAATAATCTTTTAATGTGCACATCCATTACAGTATGTAAAAATGAGACAGATATAACTTCACCTTTATGCACTTTAAAATCACCTGATTTCACAAACCAAATTAAGAATGAGATTGCACTGAGTATAAAAGGATCCTGCAATCATGAAGTTCCAAATCTGCTGAAATAATCTATAAATTTCAATTGAAGGGAATTTTTTTTAGATTTCACATAGCACTGCAATGTACTATACAGTCAAAATAATCTCAGCAGCCGCAGCAGCTCTTTGATCAATATCACATACAAATTTCTGAGCGCAACCTGACAGGAGTCTGAATTTCTGTTTAGAAGCCACTTTTCCTCCTGACAGTATTTGTCTGGCACCTGCCATACACACAAACTGTATTTTCATTTTCCATGTGGCAGTCAGGGATTCAGAAATTTGGATTCCTGCAGGCCCTGGCAGGGCAATGGCACTTTGACCTCCTGGGCTCCCAGTTCACCTCAGTGTAGGCTGCTCCCTTCCAGTTTATACAAAATTAAGAAATACAAACTTCAGAAACCTAGAATACTATTCTAGAAATTTGGGAATTTCTAAAATACTAGCAATACTGGAACTGGAGAAAAAACAGACTTTGAAACATCTAAATACTCTGTGAGAAAAAAACTGACTATCTCTTTCTCACTCAGCTCTAACTCTGAGGCATATTTCTACCAGGCATTTTATCATGTGCAGAAATTTAGTAACCTTTGTAAAACACAGATTTAATTTCTATGATGAGTCCCAAATTTTCAGATTACATTTAGACTTAGAATAAGGGTGTTGTCTGAGCTGCTTGAAGGGACATGGAGGGAAGTTCCTGAATAGACAGGAGGTCATTCTGCCTTGCCTTATTTGCCCTTCATCATTCTGCACAAATCAAGTGCAGCTTCATCCCCATGAGTGTGAATTATCTCTCTGGTAGTCAGCAGCACTTGCAGAAATCTTGCTGTGGCCAGCATCTTTTAAATTGCTTGGTATTTTCCACATTTTGAAGATTATTTGTCCAGTGACTGCCACCTGCCTCCTCCTTATCCTTCTTTTAGGCTAAAAAACACAGCTATTAATACATTCAAGAAACCTGGTATAGTGATTCCCAGATCTTTGAGATATCATGCTGCCTGGTTATGGAAAATCAATTTTCAGACTCTTGAAATGGAAAGAAAACTCCCTAGTGCAGCAAAATCAAACATCCAAATGTTCCTCCAGCAACAAATTAAAAATTAAATCAGACTTTGGGACAGAGTCCTACATCACTGTTTTCTTCTTTACTTTTCTAAAAGTGATGTAATGTCCTCATTTATTTTCAAGGAACTATAGTAAACTTTCTCTGGAATGCTGTATATTTCAAGGCACACATTTAAGGAAATGTAAATCCTGATATCTCATGGGTGGCTGGCTCTTTCAGTTTCCTTTAGGATTCAGGAGGCAGGCACAGGGGGCACCAGTCCTTTTGAGTAACCTATAGCTGAACAGAAAAGCTACATCTTGCAAGTAGCTGAAAAGAAAAATCCGGAGTTTTCTGAGGTGTGAGGCTTCATGGAAGGAAGGAGGACACATGGAAGCAGACAGAAATCCATTGGTCCTGAGCTTTCATCCGGTCACTCCTTACGAGTACAAAATGAATTTGAAGTGCAATGTAGGGAGAGTTTTGCAAACACAGAACACGGGTGTAAATGATTACCTGGGCTGGGTGTTAGCAGCAAACAGATGGCAGCAACTTCTTAACTCCTTCTTTCCTTTCTGCTTACCTTGGTGTCAAGGAATGAATTGGGATACATCAGTGGCTCACCCCAAGCCCTGTGGAAATGTCCTCTCTCATACATGGGTTGCTCTCTGTTATAAAGCTGTGACACCCCCTGCCCTTGATCTCTATTTTGTTCTCATGTTTGGAGCATTACAGATGTGTTGCACAGTATAACTGCATGGTGTGTTACATGCTTTGACTACAGAGTAAAGCAATAAGGAAGGAAAAAATCAGAGGCAAGACAGAAGCAGGAAAAGCAACTGCCAGGGAGTGCAGCCCCAATCTGCAGTGACTTGTTCTTGCATTGACGTCAGTCAGCACAAAGTGCACGTTCTTATATGTACCCTCGTGATTCCTGGTTGTTTTTATTTTATGTGTGTACTGCACTGTTTTCCCAGCAGCAATGTGCCTTGGGTAGGTCTGATCCTCTGTCAAGGAGCAGAATTAGAGACAGTGGAGCTGTGTCAGCAGAGCAGAAGTCGTGCTGGGGTGGTGGGATTGTCATCAGCAGCTGCTTACAATGCAGCAGGGCAGCTCTCAGGAGTGCCTGGGAAGTGCCAGAAAGGTGCTTCTGATACAATCCCAAGCAAGCAGCAACGTGTATTTTGGTCAGTCTGTAGTAGCTCTTTCAATTTCAGATGATTCTGTAATTTGGAAATCATCTCTTTATTAAAAACCTAAGAAGTCGACTGTTCACCAAGTATACACAAAGGCAGAGAAATGGTGATGTGGAACACAAAGTGCTGGAATATGTAGCTTTGATATGATTTCTGTGCTAACAATCATGAACATTCATGCCCTAAGAGGCTGGTTTTTCTTGCTATGCTTAGTGTAGATCTAGTGCAAGGAGAAACAGAGCACCTAGTAATTCACTGATCTGGTAAGCAGTAGATTTTCCAGTCAATATCCCCAAAGAGTAAAAGAAGAAAAGAATGCCAGTTATTGCATGCTAGAGACACAGTGCAGAGACATTAGATCCAGCAGACATTCTGTGCTCTGCTCCTTATTTCTAAGAACTACACACTTAGTAGTAGTTTTAATTTCAAGCGGAGGGTTCACTTTCTATTTACATTATTTCAAACTAGTGTCACAGGATAACTCAGTCACTGAGCAGAATCAGTTGTATCTTACCAGGAAATGCCAAAAACCTGCTGTGTGCCACACCACAGGTGTGACAGGGAAACTGAGAAATCAGCCTCATATCCAATTTAAAGGCTCCGTTTAAAGACTCCCAGTCCCGATCCATGTCACAGACACTGCACAGCAGTGCTCCTACAAGGAGCTTGTGACCCAGCGCTCACAGCTTGGGCTTTTCTGGCTCATGCAGATCACACTAATGTCATTAAGTGAGCTGAGGCATCCTTCCATTGCAGCTGAACTGATCCTTCCATTCCTCATGGTATGCTGGGAAGCTAAAGGTCCTCCATGTGTAGGTGGGGCTCCTCTGCAGGCAGAGCACATCTACACACAGCCCTGAACCCAGCAGGGCAGAAGCCCTGAGGACTTCAGCCTTCCTGATCCCGGTGCTGGCAGCAGTGACCACTGCTCAGCACACTGAGAGGGGCACTGTGCAACTGCCCAGCAGCCTCTCCTTCCCTGCCTTCCCAAGTCTCCCTGTGTCCAGCTCAGCAAAGAACCATCTTTGGTGGAAATAAGAATTGAATCACCAGTTTTGCAAGGGATTTCTCTATGAAGATGGCTTTGTTTAGATAGAGCTGCTCCTTATGCTCAAAATGTGTAAGCTGAAGAGCAGCAAGCACTTCTCTGCAGCAAGCTCTGGCTGAGCATTTGCTTTTTTCCTTTGCAGATCCTCCTGGATCTACTCCATTCCATCCTGCTCATTGTGCAATTAAGAACTGAAATGGGAATGTGATCGTTCAAGCCAATACTGAGGCCCCTGTGGATGGGCACTTCATTTCTCTCCTATCTGTTGTAATGGCAAGTCCCCACATTTATTCCCCTGGTGCTCTGCTGTGCTGCTCTGGTGATAAAGTCATTACTCTTTGTAGGGGAAAAACTCCATGGCATGTCGAAGGCCTGAAAAATCAAAAAGCTGTTACTTTTGAAACAAGGAGAGGAAAAAAAAAAAAAAAAAAGGAAATGGAAATACAGGTTTTGGAAGCTGCAGCAGCTTTCTCAAGGACAGCTGTAAATGGCATTTACTGCATACAAATAAGAGCCAGCAATGATGAAAAGAAAGCAACAAATAAACAAATCAATGACAATACCAACAAAAAAGTGTTCAGCTGCCAAGAACATACTTTATCTCTCATTAGCATAATTATTGCTTAGAGTTTCAACTCCAAATGCCACAAACCATTAAAAAGTTATGTTATGCTTAAATATTTTGTCATCTTTTGGCAAGAAGGCAGGCTTAGGGAGAGGAGGGTATGAATTGCATTGCTACCTTGTTCCATGAAGTTATCTCACTCTTTTGAGGAATTACCTTCTCATTCTGATAAGCCATTGGCAGCCAAACCTGATAGAAGCCAACATAGCCCTTGTGCAGCAGAGAGAGTAGAGGGAGCTGCTGCCAAATGGTAGATTTTTAAGATGCTGACAACAGAATCAAGGATTTTCACCAAAGAAAATTTCACACTGAACTTTTTATTCCTAGAGAAAATTCGGGAAATGTGAAGAGCTAAGGTTTGGTCAAGGAAAGTCGTTTAGATGCTTTTTCCTGAATATTGCTTCAGCTACCTCTTTCCCTAACCCTTACAGCATATATAGACAGAGCACAGGGACCCAGATGGGCAGCGAGCAGAAGTTTGGTGTCAGCTGGGCAGAAAGCAAAAGAGCAAGCAAAGCACTGCTTTTAACTGTGTATAAAATGATCACATATCCCTCCAAATGTAGCCTTATCTTTAGGCAGTGAAAAATCTGCATAAAGACAGTAATTTTTACCCAGCCCGATGCATTCCATTTAACTTGGAAAATAGTTACTGGCTTTTTTGGGTAAATCAATTAATTCTTGAATCTTTTATGAATGGATAAATTTGAGCTGCATGTTTCTGCCTAAATACTGCACTTTCTTATCTCAAGGATGGTCCATATTGTTTCCAAAATAAATTAAAGGAAGCTTTGTTAGTAACCTCTCTGGGATTAAGGTCCTGAAGCTGAGTGAGTCATGTATAATAGATCCACCTCTGAGAAGTTCCATCAATTAAAAACAAGGTGTGCTGCAGGAAAGTGCTCTGGCAGCAAATCACCATCAGAAGGACCTTTCAGAGTCAAGTCCACCCTCATTTTATTGCAGGGCCTGCTGGGTCATTACCTTTGGAAATCAATTCTAAAGTGTGACAGATGCTTTCAGCTTGCAGAGCTGTGCTCTGTGGCAGGCACCAAACAGCTGCAGTGCTGCTGTGGCTTTTGTGGGGTCTGTTGATAGCTAGTGGCTATAATTAGCAGAGCCCTTTATGCAACTGTCATGTCCCTGAGAGAAATCAATGCTGCAGCATTGTTTTACCTTCCTGGCCTTACCTAGACTGCTCTAAATTGAAAAGCAAACACAGCCAGGAACTGCAGGCTTTGAACCATATTTTACAGAGCTTCACTAATGTATTACAAAGTTTCAGCAGTAGCATAAGGGGGTGCAGAATAAAGCCCTTTGCTCATATAATTGCCTGGGGAGACCTCAGGACTGGGAATTTTCAACAGGTTACACAGGTGTTTAGCAGGTATGACACAGTATCATTTATCCAGTTGGTTGGCTTAGAAGCCCCCCCCAGAGGTCCCTGTTTTCCTTATTTTGCAATGGTTCTGTACTTGTGGGATGATCAGGTTACTTACAAATTGTTTGGCAAACTGGAGGACTAATAAAGCTTAATTGGGCTCCTGAGTGGATTTCCTTACATCTTATAATGTGCATGGTGTTTACATTTCTTTCAGGTAGAGCATGTACAGAAAATTCTCCCTCCACAGATTTTTCTGTTGTTGTAAATCTTACAGGACCAGAATACCTCTGAGACCTCCAAAGCCTTGACTGAAATTGGCTGGTTAGTGCAGTGGTTATTAGACAAGTGCTGACACACCTACCTGCAAGCAAGCACAGAGAGTGATGGTGAGAGCCCTATTACACCATGAAATCAGGCTGGAATGTGGAGCTGATGCAGGAGCCTTATGAGGCAATTTAACAAATGACCACTCTGTGGGGGAAACAGGAGGAGGTACATATGGTTTTAATTACATTGATTATGGAGTGGATTTTTTTTAGTGCATTACAGCCATGATTTTGTGCTAATCAGGCAATTCAAAGCCATCAGAAAGTTTTCTTAAAATTTTCTCATTTATTTTGTGTCACTGGTAAAGGAACCTGAGTGTATCAGTGTATTTAATTCCTTCATAGTAGCTATCATTGGTAAAACACCAAGGACTATAATATGCATAAGGGCTTATTAAGTGTGGTTAAAGCAAAGCAGAGATTAACAGCATTAATTTTATGTGGGATTTTCTTTTTGTGTGCTTCAATGACACCTACTCCTGCAGGCAGAATGAGAGTTGCAGGTGATGAACGCATGCATGAGTTTAGTGCTGATGATTTTTGCTTTCAGAAGGTAGAAGTCTTGGGGATGTATTTGACCCCCTGTGTCATTGCAGGAGTATATCCACATTGCAGGAGTGTATCCACTCTAACACCTCTCAAAAAACCCGAAGGGGAACATGCCAAGTAATGTTTGTTAGCTGTGATTTTTTCATAAAACTCTCAATAGTGGCAAACAAATGGAGAAAGTTGAGTGGGAAATTCCTTTGAATCTCAGAGGTTGCTGCAGATGATCATTAAAAGAGGGGGTCTGAACATAGAGGACATGGAAGAGGGAGCACATCAAGGAACAGCATCCTCATTAGGGCAGAGAGTGATGCATTCCACACCCAGTGGAGGTAGAAACTTGTCCTAGGGTGATATTACGATGTTTGTATCCCCAGTCATCTGTTGGGTTTATTCTGGATATTACGCTCTGTACCTTTCTTATAGAGTCTGAAGGGGAACGTGGAGTTTGTTTTCAGCAGCTCTCCTCCTGGCCTTGAGACGGATGCAGGACAGAGAGGTGGGTNTTTTTTCCTTTTTTTTTTCTTTTTTTCCTCGGAACTGTTCAAATCTCCCTGGACCGAGGACCCGGGGGAGCGCCGTGGGGTCTGGCCCATCAAGATCTCCCCTGCGCAGCAACCTTTCCAAGCACCAGAGGGACTGAGAACAGAGCAACCATCTACAGGAGAGACTCTCTTCCTAAAGCTGGCATTTCTGCAGAGCGGCAAGAAGTTCTTGTTATCGGTATTGTTCAACTTATTGTGGTTGGGGAGTGCTGTTAATAAACAGGTTTCTTTCCACTTCTCTCTGAGGGAGTCTTTCCCGTACCGGTTTGGGGGAGAGGACGGAGGGCACCCTAGGAGGTTTTCTCCCAAATTTGCCTTAAACCACTACAAAACTATGTATTTTTTCCCCATATCTTCTGCTGACAAAAGAGAGAATAAGTAAAGTCAAAGGAATCACACTGAGACCAGGTCAGAGGAGCTAATGAAACACAATGTGGATCTATCTAAAGAAGTACAAGGTACTAAAACAAAATTGACCAAGGGATTCAAGTTTATCTTTCTGCTGTGCTCCTTGCTTTTCCCAGTTTGTGCACTGCTTGTTTTCTCAGTGTGCATTTTTACGTTTTCATGCAAATTTATCCCCAGGGTTTCTGACCAAGAAATGTGTAGGTGACCAGCCAGTGTTCACAGCAGAATTTGATGGAAATATTTTGCTCATCTTTCATTTGCCTGCAGTAGGTCTTCCTTCTAAATAAATACCAAAATGCTGCCTAAAAAATACCAATTGAGATTCACTGGAGTTCAAGTCTCCAAACAGGCTAAGGGAAAAACACACCATTGATAGCTGCCACAGTCTAAAGCTATTAAAAATGCCACTCAAACTTCTGCCTCCCTCTGCACACATGCATTAAGAGGAATCACCCAGAGGAAGTCACTGGAATTTGATGAACCTAGCCTTATTCCAGCTGATTTGATGTCCAGGGTGGAGGCCCATGGGAATAAGCTCTGGAAGCATAAATAAGAATAGATTATTTGTCCATTTAGTGGCTTGGAGTCTTCTGTCAAATCTTACCCACTGATGGCTTTTGCTTTTGCTGGTCTCTGAGATGGAGTGTGATGAGGTTCCATGCCTGTTTCCAGACTGAACTTTCAGAGTTTCAGACCTCTACCCTTATTCCAGCTCAAAATGGTGAGTGAAACAAGCTGCCAGTGAGCTGCCATTCCTCTGTGGGATTGTTTATGTGGAGCTGCAATGGTGGACACAATGTCCTGCTGGGAATGGCAGCATGCAGACAGCTCTGTCTCAGTCAGACTGCTCAGGAAGGGCAGAGCAGCAAAGAATTTACTTTGTTTTGTGGGGTTGGGGTTTGTTTTCTGATATGTCTGTTTTTAATTAGCAGCATATAGGAAAAAAAATCAATGCACAAAGGAGTTTTTCCCTTGCTTTCTTAAACTCCCTGGTGCCACCTGTTTGCAGCACACGGTGTACTAATGCTGGATACAGGACTCCAGCAGCCAGGGTAGGTAGCATTTTAATTATTCATATGTGGTCTGCTTGTCAGAGCTGTTTTCTCTCTTTTCACACCAGCACAGCAGCGCTTTCCTTATGTGACAACTGGAATGTTCCCTCCAGACTACCCTGTGCACAATCACCCCACACTGCTTTCAGAGCCCAGGTAGCAGATGCAAATGATCAAGGATGCATAAATCTTCAGCAGAAGGCAAGGGTGGTGGTACACAGCGGAAAGATGAACCACTGATCTCTGGATATCTTCTTGTCTTGTCCTGCTGCTGGCTATTTTAGCAATTTCTGCAGCTTTTTGATGTATACCAACTCTACAGTTTGCTGCTGGTTCTTGGTAACAAAGATTCTTGCCAGGGATCATTTCTGATTAAAGGATTAAAGCACAAGGATGAAATTGAGAGGGAATCAATTTTGATTTCCAAGTCTTCAGATGCAGGGAAGATGTTTTCTTAGTTCTTGATTCAGGAAAAAACCCTCTATCTGCGCTGATATGTCTCATGTTTTCTTCATCCATCTGCTGGAGAAAAGAGGCTTCACTCCCTTTGAAGTTCACCCTTCTGAGCTTAGTGCTGGTACAAGTAACTGAAGTGGCAGCTTCACCCTTTGAAGATGTCTCATTTCTGTCGCTGAGTTTCCTTCATTTTTTCCTTTGGAAGCTGATGGAGTTAAGGGAATACAGAGCCAGTGTGAACTCAGTATGAGTAAGGCTCTAAAGTCCTGGTAATAAGAACACTGTAATAAGATGAGTGAAGCAGTAACATTATCATCATTAGATTTCCTCATATCTATCCCTGATGAAAAATACTTTATTAGTTCTGGTCTCTCCATGGAGTGTTGTGTTGTTGGAAGTGACTCCCTCACCATAACTACAGAGGGGTGAGTCCTGTAAATTAGCACTGCCATTAGGCACATAAACCCAGATGAAGCAAACACCCTACAGGTCCCCATCAAATCCACTCACACACCACAATTCCTCTAGCCCCTTAGAGATATGTATAACTGCAGCCATTTCATCATATATTTTACATTTTTCATTTACTTTTTCTGTGTTCTTAATTAGCAATTAATTTTACAGCATCATTCTGACTTCTTGATTATTCAAACTTTTTTTTATTTATTATGCTATAGAAAGATTTTTTTAAAAAGTTAAAAAGTTCAGCCTCTCCAAGCCATTTTCATCATTAATTTCATCCATTTCTCATTTTTAATTGCTGTGTTATCTCTCTAGCTGCATTCCCACTCCAATATGTTAGGGGGAAAAAGCCCATCCAGACCAACCTTCTGGTTTGTCCTAGCCCCTTTGGCTAACAGTAACTCATTCTAGGGTTTTAATTGCATTTTTAAATAAGGCTGCTACAGCTATTGGCTTGGAGCCTTTCATCATGCACAGTGTTTTGTTAGCATGCAAAGCAGTGCATGCTGTTCAACAGGGACAGCCTCTCACAGAGGCAGAGATAAAAAGTAGAGCACATAACGCTGTCTGCTTTAAGAACCTGGGCAGGGAATAAGGAGATGATAGTTAATTTCCTAGCTGTCTCACACATTTGGGTTTAATTTAGTCACCTCATCACTGTCTCAGTTCTCTGCTTGTAAAATATCCTCTCTCTTACCAGCTAGTGGCACAACTGCTCAAAAATTCTTGGCCTCCTTCTGCCTCAGTCATCCTACCACTAACCAGCAGGTTCTTTGGCACACGCCCTCACACAGGTATCAAATAGCTCCTGCCTCAGCACCAACATTTCTGGCATTTGCAGAGTGCCAGGATGGCTGCCTTCTCTCACGTGTGCCAAACCCCTACACCAGCTGTTCTCCCATATCTAAAACCCTTATCTACTGCACAGAACCCAAGAGTGAATAGGGTGCTGTGGCTGCCTGTCCCTACCCTGCCCTTCCTCTGCACGTTTGCACATCCCTTGTGTGACCTAGCATGGGAGTGCATGCTCTCTGCTGTGGACAGAGAGAAAATCCATGCTGTTCCTGCTGAGTGCTGCAGTTGTGCCACCTTAAGCAGGGTGGTCACACCCCACTGATGCCCAGCCAGTGCACAGGACACTCGCTCAGGCGTGGGTTCAGTGATCCGCTATTACTGCACTGTGTGTGACTCATCTCTCTGACCTTGTGCTGACATAAAACCCAGACTGGTGCTAATGGGAGCTGTGTTTAAACAGTTGTAAGGGCACACCCTTGACACTGCACTCATTAAAAATGGCATTATTTCATTTCCAAGAATACACAGATTTTAGCTTCCAGATCCTAGCCGAATTCTAACTATTTACTTTTTACATCTCAGAGTGGTTTTTGTCATTTTCTCTAGCAACCATAGCTTTGCTTCCTACCCTAAATCCTATTAGATTGCTCACAGACTGTACACAGTGCCACAGAGAATAAAGCTGTTAGTGAATTTATCTGTTGGAAAACATTCTGAGAAGAAAAGACAGCATAAAATGTTCAATATAAGAATATATCTTATTAATAATTGATATATTCTTCCAACTGTTCTGAGTGTTCATAAAATGCTCTGAGTTTCTCTGATGCAGTGAGAGCTGCTTACTCAGTGACAAACAGTAATCACAAATGAACATGAAGTGTCATAATTGCTCTGCCTCCAGATTCAGCAGATTTCACAATGCATTAGAAAAGCATGACCAACAATAAGACTGCGGGATAATTCATTCATTAAAAGCAGGGTGGATTTCTTGTAAAACAAGCTCATTTATTTCAGCTCCTTCAGGAAAATCTCTTCATGCTTCCGATAACCACTGAGCCAGGAGCTGACTCAAGCACAACATTTAGAGACCTGGTATCAGATCAGCCCTTCCCGTGATGAATCCCCTGGCCGGGTTTGGAGAAACAACTGATCCAGCTGGAGCTCACAGGTTCCCTTTGCCCACTGAGAACAACCTCAAAAATGAGAACTGGAGCAGCTGCACAGAATAATTCTAGCAATAATTCATAGATGACTTTCAAAAAATTAGCATTTTAAAGTTAGTTTCTAGAGAAATCCTGCTGACTCTGATATGGCACCCAGAAAAGTTTATTCCTATGGATTCAGATGTCAAGAGATGTTTGTCCAACTAAAGTGTCACTTTTAGAAGCTTTTAATGTGTAATTATTGGTAGATCCCTGCTAGTGTTTCATTAATGCCATTAATTTCTTTACAAATCCTTGAGTTTCACTATATTCACATATACTACATTTTTTCAGCTGTCTCTGCTTTTTATTGATAGTCAAAACCTTGTTTTCTAAGTGTGTTTTTTTTGGTTTTTTTTTTGCTTTTCATTACTTTTTCTTTTGAAAGAGCATTTTAAAGGAAATGTTTGATACAATGATATTTACTAGAAAATTATAACCCTTGCAGACTTTTGAAGCACCCTGTGGAGTTTAAAGGAAAACTGCATCTTCTGCAGAATGTTAAAAGAAGCCTCAAGAGTATCACCAAAAGATGCTTGTAACAGTTCAGAGGTTTGATAGCAATTTTCAGTAGAACTTTTTGAATGCATCCATAATTCTCCTGCAAATTTAATAAGGCCTCTTGGGACAATCTCAGCTCACTGTTGATGGATTTGCTGTGCACCATTTCCTTGAAAGTTCATGGCCTGAAGGCTAAATTGTTACATGTCCACGACCCTTCCCTTTGCCTTAGTTGGGCACTATCAGTGGGACCTAGTAGGAGCATATAAGAAAAAAGGAAATTAGCTACTATCTCTTAGTGTTTGGGAAGACACAAATAGTGTATCTTGGAAGACTTTCAAAGTCATGGCAACAAACCACTTCCCTGATTTCAGAGGGTCTTGAGCCAGGCTGTATCCAGAAGGGGAATTTTCTTGCAAATTTTCAGCCTTTGCATAATCTCTGTAAACCTTTCTTGGCTGCTTAGCGTGCTTTGCATTTTCTTTGTTCATCTATTTTTAAAGAACCAGACAGACACACACTATTATAGTTCAATTTATTCATCAATATTGATTTTTTTTAGGCTGGCATGTGATTTGCTCCCATGACTGTTTCAGTGACAGATCTTTGGAGTCAGGAGTTTTTGATAAAAGAAATAGCCTTGTTTCACCAGCCCCATGGTCACTAAGCAAGGAGAGCCAGGCAGGCTGGGTCACCTGAGCTGGAAATCATATTTCTGATTTTTTCAGTACCTGAGCTGTACTTACATGACAAGTTAATGGAAGTCCATGTATATGTCCTAATTAGATTCGAAATATCTGAACTCAACATTGTGTGGTAGAAAGGGTGCCAAAATGGGAGATGCTACCTTACCTACATAATGTAAAAATTGTTCCTTTTTTTTCTTTTTATGCCAGAGTTTAAAGTTAACAGTTTAATTAGGTAAAGTTTCAAGTACAGTCAGAATTCAGGTGTGATTTTTACAGTTCATTTCTGGCTAACAAGGGAAACTGTTTCTTCTGAAAATCAGAGGTCCCGAAGGGAAAATATTTCCATGGAATTATAGTTCAATTGATTTAAACACAAATCCAGCAGGGGTTGAACACCTGAGAATAAGGTGTACATGGTAGAGGAGAGGGTCAGCTCTGCTCTTCTCGAGGATGAAGACATCCACATCAGAATTGCAGGTGTGACAAACCATCTACATTGGTCTTGTATGATGATGATCTGGCCTTGTACATCTTTATTGCCCATTCCCTCCCCTCCCTGTCACTGCTCAGACACTGATTTGGGGGGCATTTCTGAGCTGGTCAAATGTTAGAAGTGGGCTGGAGGAAAAGGAGGAAAGGATCATGGAGGCTTGCCAGGACTGCAGCAGCTACTACACGAGTGCACATCACCAGGACACGTGGCAGAGCTGCAAGGTGGCCAGGGGACAGCACGGGTGCTTGTGTGTCCCCCTCTTCTCCCCATCTCTCCACCCCATACATACCCTATGTACTCTAGGTGTACCCAGAAGACACTGAAGCAATGTCTTGATAACCAGATGAACCAGATGAATATGGTGTCAACAGTCTCTTTAGGAGTCACTTTTTACTCTTCAGTATAGTTTTAAGAAAACAAGTCTCAATTTGGAAACAGTCACCACAGTTGGATGAGTAAAAAACCTGACTTCATAAGAGATGGCATTATTGTAGGCATTAAAAAAACCCCCAACAAAAGCCGGTCAGTTGGCATTTTTTTCTGCAAAGGACACCTATATAAATATCTTTCATATTAATAACATTTGTCTTTATTTATAGAGTAAGATTGCAGAATGAGAAAAAATACTACAATAGCTGAAATTCCACTGCTCTTTATATAGAGTAAATCATATACACAAGCATCACTTGTAAAATACAAAATAGGAACATTTATAGTAAAAATCTGTGCTATCCTTATCTACAGATGAATAATTTTCCTCACAATCCTTCAACACACAATACATAGAGAAAAGCAAATGAAAACAAATTATTATGCCACAGAAATGAGACTGCATCAACTATTAGACCAACTATTGCATCAACTATGAGATTATCTTTTACAGCTGATATAAAGACATGATCTCCTGAAAGCATGCCACAGGGTCATAATTTTCAAAAGACGAAGGCTATACTCTCAAACTATATACTTCATAAGAACTATGGTCTGCAGAAATGCTAAAATGCACTGAAAGGAGTGACATTTAAATCTAATTATAGACAGATTTTCTAACTCAGCAGACAATATAATTTCCTCTATAGTTTAGTGAAGCTATTTTAAAAATAGCCTTCTTGATTATTCCATTTTTATAACCAGAACAATTACAATATAAAATGATGAGGTAGAAATGCAGTTTTCTGCTTTAACATGAATAGAAGAAATATGTCTTAGGGAGTTCATTTGAGGGGCTGGAAGAGAGAACTTTTCTTGCTGTGAAGCATCACGCCATTTTTCATCAATTTAATATCTAAAAGAAGTGCCTTGGGAGCAAAGTCACAAAAGTATATTGCACGATTGTATGTAAAATGCTGTGATATATATTTTTCATAAATGTTTAATGTTTTAAGATAGTTACATCGAGATTATCCTTCAGTCTGAACCTCCCAGAAGACAGGGAGGATTTATATGATCCTGTGGTAATAGCCCAGTTTGTTCTCACAAAATAATGTCTATCTATCACAGAATATGAATGTGAATGTCTAAGCAGAAAGAAGCCTGTGGCTAAAAATTTTGGAGTGTCTATCTTCAAGTTTCAGAATTGGCATTTAGGGAATAAACCACAACACTCTAGTCTTTCCTGAGCTTTTAGGATTCTTTTGTGCAATGAGGTTCTTTTGTGCAATGGTCCTTCAGGTCTGTTGTCCCCTTTGCCTGTGGAAAACCATCCATGAGCCCCATAATGCCACAGAAGGGAGAAGGCAGCAAGCCAGCAGCTGCAGTGTCCCTGGCATGTGTCCAGCATTTCCACCACAGCCTGGACAGCATGGCAAGTCACCCAGACCAGCTCTGCCTGAGGAGCTATGCTGGAAGGTAAGGACTGCACACCAGCAGGATTCCTCATCCGTTGCCATTTAAACTAGAAACAGCTGCTGTTCTTTAGTGGAGGTAATGTTTGTTGAATCATTAGCAGGGGAGGGTGTCAAGTAGAAAGGACCAATGGTGACTGGCATCACAGCAGTTGTGACATGGATGAGCTTTGGACATGCCTGCATAGATACAAACATCCAGAAAATCCTGCAGGAATTACTGACAGGTAAAGAGTGTGGCCCAGAGAAGAGCAAGGTAAGACCTTGCCAGGGAACAAAACTTTCTGGCAGAGACCGGCTTGAAAATCAGACATCCCTTCCACATGCTGTAGAAAAACATGCTTTCTCCGTGCTTTGCACATAGATTTCCAGGCAGCAGGCAACTGATTCCATCACTACTTTCTCCTCCATGGAGTGACTTCAGTCACTGGGAATTAGAGGTTTAGGAGGCAGGCAAGCCCTTCATGAGATTGCAAAAAAGTACAGCTATCAACTGTACATGTCAACTCCTAATGATGTCAGTAAGGGTTTGCTGGCACTCCTGACTACATTATTAAATGCCTCTCCCCATCTCATGGTGACTGGCTTTCAGAAAGTGATCTTCTGTTTCTATGACTTTATTTTTCAGATGTATAACCAGAAAAACAGAATTTCTTCACTCACAAGCTGTCAAGAGATTTAAAGCACTGAAATGTTCTCTGTTTTCAGTGCCCAAAATTATTAAGTTGTTCAGTAATTATGGCACAATAATATCATATATTAGATAAATTGTGTGGCTTAATAGATTTGATAATAGCATGAGGATATAAATATTCAATAATATTGAGGTTCTTTGCAACCCTGGACCAAATTGCTATGGTTTTGGATAGTGGGAATAACCATCATCATTTTCTTCATCAATATAATCCCATATAACTCCACCCATTGCGTGATTCTTGTAACTATTTTTACCTGACAAATAGTATTTCTCTTCTAGCTGCCTTAAACATTTGAGGCAACTCTGCAAGATCCTTTCACTGATCTTGGCTAGGGGACATTTGTCCTTACTGAAATTCTGACAGGAGATCATTCAGCCTCTAGCTGCTTGCTGCATGTGCTCCTCGAGTTCTCATGCTTGTTTCCCTTGTGGAACGGGACTGAGAATCCTTTTAGGACTAAGGGGTCTACTCAGCACTAACCTAAATGCTTTGTCTCTGTGAAGCTTAATGTTAAACATGTACTACCATGCACTATTCCCACAAAAATCTTGCTGAAACATTCTTTTATTACAGTCTGATTCTTCTGGTTTCGCTCCTTTGAATGTGCTATGTTTAGTATTACATTATTGTAATCAAAGCTCAGATTAACTGAAGAAGAGTACACAGCCCATAAGTTATTTCTCTATAAACAATATTTTCCTTTTCAATTCAGTAATAGGTTTTGGAAGTACTGAGTTTCACCAGCATATTTATTTTTCTTCACCAACAGTGTTTTGTACTGTTTGTACAGGTAAATTGCACTCTATTAATAATGCTTTTTCGAAAAGAGACATTTAATGTGGTATAGTAGACATACAGCATATTAAATCCTTTGTATTTTGTAATCAAACTCAACATGGTAAAAATTGAACTATAGTGAAATAGAAGACATCAGTACAATGTGAAAACTATTCATTCGTCTAATTGACTAGTGATATTAAAATTTACTCCAATAACCAATAATATTAGGGTTTCTTTTTTATCTTTCTTCTCTGTGCACTGCCTAGAAAAACATTTCCCTTTACTTAATGAACACAAAATAAAAGTAATTGTCATCGCAGCAATACATCTGATTACTATTAGTTATAACTTTTTATTAATCAATAATATTTGGATTGGTTTTATGTTGATGAGGTATATGATGTTGACTTGGAAACAGAGGCTCATCCAAAGCATAAAACCTGTTAGCAAGATCATTCCTAATACTAAGCTGAATATCTACTGTCCCAAAATAAATTTAACACCAAGTCAGTTTAATTGGAAAACCTATGCTAATAGTCAATTCTGCAGCCTGGTTTAAGATTTGATCACTAGTTTTTTGCACTGACGTGATGCTTAGGACTTCACTCATGGAAGTATAGCTTGAAAAATACATACAGTGTTAATTTTATTTCATTTTTCTGTTTATGAAAATATAGTCCTAAATTCACTTTATGGGATGTGTAGGACTAGTTTAAAAAATGAAGTAGGGGAGGCAGAGACAATCATGATGCAGCAGAAAAAGGAAATCCACAGTTGGCAATGTTCAAAAGGGCTGTAAATGTTAGGTCTCAACCTACCAGCTTTTCAACTTTTTTGTAGATCTGTCTTAAAATCACGTGTGAGACATCAGAAGACAAATGGTGGAACAGTGAGAAATGTGGGCTGTTTTCCCTGGAAACTGGGATATTTCAGTCTTTTATTCTTTATTCTTGGCCAGGCTGAAGACTTTTTGAAGGATAGCAGACTGGATTCTGGGAAAGAGTTTCTAAGAGGAAGGAAGGAATGATCTTCTAGCATGTGTTGTAATTATTTCCTAAATATGTCTCATGAGTCAGACAGAATAGGATCAGGTCACTGACACTTGTTTTGCTGTAACAACAAGAAAACCAGATTTTGGTGGTAGGGGTGGTGGCGAGGTGTTATTTTTAAAATGCTTCACGCATTTTTGAAAGTACAGGGGAAAAAATGTCAGGTTTTTAACAGAGGCTCTCCTAGATAGGCCTACATTTTAAGGCATTTCTTTAACACCTTGCAGTTAAGGCCAGATATCCTTTATATTTCTGTATCTGATAAATGTTGTAAGTGTACAGTGGACTCTGATGGAATTGGATAAAACAATATTACTATTGTATTATATTTAAACTTAACCAACCCAATAGTATAAAAGCTCATACAAAAGTTGTCTTACTTCACAGAAGTTTTTCCTCTGTCCTGTGATGTTCTTTATATCTAAGCATATCTTTCCAAGGAAGAGTGTAGGATTTGGCCTTGCTGAAATTGTATTTTTCGTAAACTTTTTATCTCACATGACTCAAGATTTGCAAAGGTGTAAGGCGACAAAATCTTTCTTTTTTACTTCTGATCAGTTTGTTAGGTTGATTGAAAGTCAGTGGGTGATAATAAGATTCAGCCTTAATTTTGATTGATGAGTCAGATGACACAGTTGAGATAAAGTAGGACACTGTAACTTGTGCTCCCTCTAAGTGGATAAAAATAAAGGACTAAATTTTCAAAAGATTCAGGTCACTGAAATAGGCTTTGGTGTTCATTATAGCAGGTGCATGTGGCAATAGTACCCATGGGCTGTTCCAGACATTGGTTCAGTGAAGCAATGAATAGCACTTATTAAAATTTAACACTGCTGAGGCAGAAGGGTTGCCGGAAAATGGACCAGTCCAAATAGCATGGCTGGGTGGGAGTATCACAAATTAGATGGTTTTGTCTGTTTCCTCATTGTAATAGGAGTAGTAACTCCTGCTGACTTCATTGAGGTAATGTGGGCCTTCAGCTACAAGGAATCAGTGCCATGGCTGAGGGTATCTGGTGCAGTGTGTTGGTTTGTGCTGCGCTCCCAGAGAAGAACTATCAGGCCTCTGAGCTATCAGGACCAACCACACAAACACATGGATTTGCCCTGCAGGAATGATGAGAGAAAGGTCCCTGTTTGAGTGCTATCCCCCACCATGTGCTGGCTGTAAAGCCTGTGCTGAGGGAAGATGTGATCTCCATCCTGCTGGGACATTTCCAGGGAAGTATTGGAACTTATACCACCCTACAGTTAAACATTAAGCTCCCTTAAACTGTAGGATCCAAACAGCACAGGAAATAAGCAGGGTCAGACTCAAGAGTTGTTTTCAGGTATGCCTGAGTATCTGGGTTAGAATGTATTTTACATTTTAGAGACTGCAAAGATGGGCCTGTCATTAGGATTACTCTCTAGGAGCCTTGAGCCCTGAAAAGCCAAGCTGCAGTACATCCTAGCTATCAGCTATGGATGCAGCAGGAAAGAGAGATCCTTTCCCAGACCTTCAAACTTACTTCTTCGACAGCTGATTACTTCTTGGGCAGCATCTAGGCAACATCTGAAATTCATGCTAAGAACCTGCCTTGTATGATCCACATGCAGCCAGCCACATCCTGCACCAGACTTCTCTACTTTAGCAGGGATGTGCACTAACTACTAGGTCTCCTACAGGCTGGAACTGTTGCGTTGCAGGTATGAGACATTCACTGCTACAAATGATAACAGCCTCAGAAACATCTCCAGTCGCTGGAGCCCAGCTGCCTAAGGCAGAGTCAAAGAGCAGTCAGTGTCCAGAGCAGGTTCCAGCACACTGGCCCCAGTACATCCTGTCCAAGCATGCACATATTGTTCTGTCCAAACTCACAGCCCAGGGCAAGGAGGCCTCGGAGAGCTGTGCTGTGCTGTGCTGTGTACAAGAGCTGGGGCCCAGGAACACAGAGTCAATTGGAGCTGAAGCTGAAAGCTGTTTTGACAAGTTAATGTGACCTTTCCGTGAACGGATAAGAGGGTGTGTGAGCTGTCAGAGAGAACGTCACCACTGCTGGGTCCAAGTTTTTGCCTGCCACTCTAACACAAGTTCAACTCAGCCTGTTGCATAAAATTGATTTTACAACATGTACACAAATTCTACAGCGATTCAAACTGAATTAAAAGAGGCAAAAGGATGTACCACTAAAGAAAAACAGCACCACTAAACTAAGACTGGGACTGGGCCCCAGTTAACGAAAATCAAAACCCGTGGAAATATTGCCCAGCTACTGTAAAAAGTAACTACTGACAGACCATTTAGTGTGTAATCCATTCTAGGTCTGTATGTTTTGAAACTGGTCCAGAAAAAGCTGGTGGGCTTTGCTGACATCATAATTTCCTAGGTGCTCAAGAATTGGCATCTTCAAGACAAAATCAAAACTGGTGCCAGAACTGGTAAGATCAGGATGGCAGCTTGGACATCCACAGTTGTGTGAGCCCACTTCAGCTACTGCATTATTTTATTTCCCACTATAACCACCTTTAAGATGAGACTTCCAAGCTGGAGGAAGAAGGACAAAAAATTCTACAGAGTAGATGGAGAAGATATAAAGTATTTTGTGACTTGAACCCTTATTTTTCAGTACAAACTATTAAGTGTATCAACCATTTGGCTTTTTAACATGTTGAACAAGAGATTAAAAACACCAGTTCTGCTGGGTGACTCACAGGACTTAGGAGGGCAAGGTCACTTTATTGAAAACGTTGAATTTTATTTAATGTAATTCTCTAATAAGGTCATGTTGACATGCTGAATTCTCTGAGCTAGTACATTTCTTTAGTGTTAACACAATCCTACAAATAAGAGGTAATTACCTTTCTACTAAGATATGGCACAACTTGGAATATAATAGTGAGGAGTTTGAAGAAGCATATATACATAATTATATAAGACCATATATGTATATACATGGGTGTGTGTATTTATTACACATATCCCTCATCCCCATTGGACCTACACCTCTTAGAGAAACCAAGCTGTTTTCTGGATAATGTCGTTGGTAAACCTGATGGCAAATACATATGACAGTACTTTTCCCATGACATAAAATGCTAATCCTAATAAAACAGTTATCTATCAGTTATTCTACCTGGATACCAAGATCATTGGTTAAATACGAATACTTATTGTAACTCTAAGGAAAATTATATTTATGCTGACCAAGGATGACTCACTCAAGAAAGAAATTGTGCCTGACCATGCATATAAACTTCCTTGATTCTAAACACTACTACTTCATGATTCAAACTTTCCTCTAAATATAGCTCCACACTAGGCACATTCATTCCTTTGCTATCACACATCAGTGGTCTTAACCTTTGTGGACAGCATTGTGCCATTAAGTAAACAGCATTAAATGGGGTGGTTTTTTTGAGGAAACCACTAAATCTCAAGCCTTCTTCCTTCCTTCTCAAGTAGAATTTAGTCAGGCAGGTTTTGTTGGAAATGGCATGAACATAGACACAGATTTTGCTGACCCTTTTGCTTCCATAGCAATGTGTCTACTGTCACCAGTATGGATGCTGATAAATTTTAAAGACCTAAATACATCTGTACTCTCTTATTCCATCTCCATCCTCCTGCCAAACTAAGATGGGAATGCATCCCCTCTTCACAGATTACCTTTTTCTCTGAAAGGCAGGCTCTGTTGTTTAAACTTTTGTAAGTTTGCTTTATTTGACCCAAATCTAGATGATTCCATTTAGCCAAAATAGAACACCTTACCCATTGGAAACAGAACACATGGCAACCCATCTGACTGCTTTTCAACTTAACTACATTTGTGTCAGTGCCTGTGAGGATGTGATTTTTATAATTCACATCCTGCCTGCCCACAGGGCCATGACATTCAATCAGAGCCACTAGCCAACCTTGTACTAACTTCTGCAAAAACTCGCAAATTGAGTATTTAGAAACAATCAGAAAAATTTTCTTCTATAAAAGGAAATGTATTATGTTCCAACCTTCACTTAACAGACAGAACAAATCATGAAGGATTCTACTTCTTATCAGTTTCATTAAAAAAATATTCTACAGGCAGAATCATTAATTGAAGTGAATTCAGAGAATCTCACATTTATGGCAATCTTTCTTCATGTATACATAATTTAGGACTGATCAGTCAGACTTCAAACTTGCCATAACCACTGAATTTATATCCGTGCCAAATTTGAAGACAGGTTCTGAAGGACAAATCAGTTCCCTGCTGCTATGCAGTTTTCAGCTGTAAGGGTGACATAGCTTTGATACTGCCTCACATTCTCCACACTTGAGTTTTTATTGCCTCCTACACTGTCCTGGTTCATCCCACCGTTCCTCACCACCACCTCCTCTGTTCCTTGTACTGTGAGGTCATGCTGTAGGTATGCCAGAGCAGAACAGGTTTGACAGGATAAATACTGCCTGGTTACTAATTTTATTTACCCTGCTTCTAGCACTTAAGGTTCTCAATATAATGAGATGAAAGGCTTATTCTTCCAAGACTGATGTAAAAAGTTTTGTGATCTGGTCAAGAGACTATGCTTTTGGGGAAAAAAAAAAAAAGAAAAAAAAAAGAAAAATTAAATAATCTTTTTCAGTCAGCTTAAAGTTTCTGTGCATATGAGTCATTTTCAGTTTTCTTTTTGGTGCTGAAAATATTTTATACTCTTTATATAAGTAACAGTGCCAAACATGGGTGTTTCCCTTTCTCCAGACTAATTCCTGCTCACAGACCAGAGCTCAGCAATCACAGCAGCGGAGTCCTCATGTCAAATCTCTTCTTTGGCCTATGCCACCCAGCACAGACCAGGCTCTGGACACTGGAGCTCCTATTTTTCTGCTTTTCACTGAAGCTCCTATTTTTACCTGTTGTCATTTTCAGTCACTGGACAAAAAACTGGAGTCCAGTGATCCCCCTCTCTGGTCACCAGGCTGTTCTCTTCCTCCTACCATAGTCTCCTTGTCTTCTGGTATATTAGCACTCCAGCATTTCACTGAAAATGTTTCAGTAAAGATTATTCTAGTTAACCAAAAATCTCAGAGAAAAACAGACTGCCATTAACACAAAGCCTCTTTACTTCAACTTCACTTCTCCCAATAGAAAATGTCAGTGATTCATACGGCTCTGAAAAGGCTTCTTATGTACAAGAGATTTTCTCAGCCTCTGGACTGTGCTATAGAAGCTGCTAGCCCAGTGATGTGATAGGTGAGTTGTCCTACCTCCCTAGGCAGCAGAGTTGGAGACTACTAACTTTGTCTGTGGTTTTCTAGCACCCCAGGACACAACTGTGGTTTCTGTCTCAGTTCTATGGTGGATTAGAATGTCTGCCTTCTTTTCTGGCCATGTAGACAGGCAGCTTGTTATTTGCATTTTCTGTAGCTCAGAGGGAGTTTTGTGCAATGGAGAGCACCAGTATCTACCAATATTGGGTTTCTTCACTCAGCCTGCAGCTGGACTTCTCCAACAGTAAGGTGCCCAGTCACCACAGAGCATTGCTGGTAGACAAGCAATGTGATGATGTGGTACACTTTATTAACTGGATTCATGTTTTATCAAGATTGATGATCACTGTAGAATGAAACTTTCTGCTGGGGAAAGGCTGTTCTGTAACAGCCTGCTCCTCAATTTCAGTCACTCCCTGCTGAAGCATGTTGTGACATCCCGTTATACAGGACATAACACAGAATTCAGTACACTGAATCCTTGACTAGCCTAATCTTTGACTAGGAAAACAAAATGGATATAGCATGCTGTGAAATGAAGCTGGAATGTCGTAACTGCATTCACATGTGATATTACCACAGTAAATACAATCACTCAAAATCAGAAAATTGAATATGAAGACACCTTTCTATCCCAAAGAAATCTATAATAAAGTTATCAGTTATGATAAGTGTTTTGAGTTAAAATATGAATATCAATAATGGTGCCAAAAACTCAAGACTGCCCAGATGTTTGCTTTGGAAGCAAGAACTGAATGCTTTGGTGACACAGCTGTGATGCTCTGCCATTGTTCTCCTTAGGCCATGCCTCTAAAAAGCTTTGGGGATAAAAATTGAGTTAGGAGAGTATTGCAGGCTCTGTTCAGCAGAGAGTCCTCCTTTTCTCTTCAGCCCAGCAAGCCTCCAAGTGTGAGAGGCTTCTAAAAATGGAGAATGACTGATTCATAAAAATGGAAAACTGAAGGAGGCTGGTAAACAAAACTGTTCAGCTTACCCAGCCATAGTTTCCTATAACTGAAGAGAGGTGTGTTCTTAGGCAAACATTTTCTAACCTTTAAACAAATATTTGGCTTGAAGGTTGGGAAAATACTGTTTTGTAGCAAAGACATGACCACTGCCTATCCGGAATACCACACATGTGTTCTCTCAGCACGTTATCGAGAGTCTGCCTGCTCGGCCTGTCTCCTGCGTACCGCCCACATCCCCCAAGCGCTCTACTGACCAACCATTCAAGCAGCTGCTGTCTGCATGTAAGAACACATTTACATTTTAATTAAACAGGGGCGTGGGGGATGTGTTGAAGGCCCTGGAATGACCCAGCTGTGGCTGGCAGTGGGGAGCAGACCAGGAACTCGATGAGCTGTTCTGTTGGGACAGATTTATCCCACAGCTTTATGTTGTATAAAAGGAAATGTTGACATATAGTTTTAAGTTTTTAGCCTGAGAAATTGGTTTTTTGCCTTTCATTTCTCTATTCTTTCCCCACAGTAGTCCTTAAAGCTTACAGGGGTAGCTCACAGTTTAAGATAGGTTGCTGGTTCTTATTCACTCTGTCTAAATTCCCTGGCTCAGCCCTAGCAAATTTCTAATTTGCAAGTTACTCCTTTGTGTCTGTATAAATTGCCATCAGCTGAGAGGCAGAAGGGCTATGGCAGAACCTTGTGAGCCTTCTCTCTCACCTTTAATAGAAGTTGTCTTTATTCAGCCTAAGGGATCGTCTGGGAAGCTATAATTTTTACTGCTCCTTTTCATCTGGTGGGGCACCTTATCTGGCAAGTTTACTGTGTTGTTGGTTGGAGTTTGAGATGGATGAAGAAAGAAGCATTCAGAGAGAAACTTGTGAAGATTGCTGGCTGGGGCTACACAGAGGGCTGGCTGCACAGCCCATTTGTATTCACAGTGGATGTTCCTCTGAGCACTAGCCAGGCACTCCGCACCATCAAAAAGTGTCTCCAGGAGCCCTGCACAAGAGCAAAGACTCCTTTAGCTTGTTAGGGGAGCTGCTGGAGGTCACCTGGTTCAAAATGCAGCCCCAAACAGGCCCCATTTTGAAGTTATAGACCTGAGGGAAGACTTCAACACTTGATATCTGGGTTTCTCCTTGAACTCACCACATCCTTCACTGAGTGAAATTCAGCTTCCTGCTTCACGCTGCGTCACCTTATTCTGCGTTAAAATGTGAATGAATTAATAAATAAGTAAATAATAACAACAACAACAAAAAAAATAGTGGAAGGAATTGCTGTTTGGGGGGGGTTTCTCACTGGAGGGGGCGGGGAGCAGCAGGGCAAGGAAATCTCCAGAGATTTTTGTGCGGAAAGGGGAAAAAGCATCCGCCGCAGCGCGCGGCGGGGGCAGGATCTCGGTCGGCCTCGGTGAGCGCCAGCGGGTAATTCCACGCGTTTCTCGGAGACAAGGAACAGCCGTGAGAGAAAGCGCCGGCGTCCCAACGCGCGGCGGGAGCAGCATCGGCGGGAGCGGGAGGAGGAGGGGTTGGCCCTTCCTCGCTGCGTCCCTCCCTCCCTCTCTCCCTCCGCCGCGGTACCTGCGCCGCGCCGCCACGTGAGCGCCACATCAGCGCCGCTCCGCGCCCTCAGAGTCAGCCGGCGGCCGCACGGGGGGCA
>VWYP01006729.1:77407-95897 GCA_013400435.1 Pycnonotus jocosus
CGGGGAGGCCCGGGCCCCCAGGGCCCCGCGGCGGGGCCGGTGTGGGGCGGCCGGGGCTGCGGGCCGGGGCACGGAGCCATCGCCAGCCCCGCGGCCCTGGGCGTGAGGGGGCTCCGGAGGGAGCCGTGCTTCCCAAACTCTCCCGTGCGACAGGCATGTTTTGTGTAGGATGCATCACCCATGACTGACCCCCCTTGAATTCAGCGCTAAGAGCCAGGCTGCCCATTCTTCCACCTTAAAATCGCTGGCGGTTTCAAAAATCCGGCGAGATGCCCGTCTCTTTCTTTGAACTTTTAAATGCTTCTAGAGGTGGCTCCTTTGCATTCTCTCCTTTGGGTTTGNATTGCTGTTTGGGGGGGTTTCTCACTGGAGGGGGCGGGGAGCAGCAGGGCAAGGAAATCTCCAGAGATTTTTGTGCGGAAAGGGGAAAAAGCATCCGCCGCAGCGCGCGGCGGGGGCAGGATCTCGGTCGGCCTCGGTGAGCGCCAGCGGGTAATTCCACGCGTTTCTCGGAGACAAGGAACAGCCGTGAGAGAAAGCGCCGGCGTCCCAACGCGCGGCGGGAGCAGCATCGGCGGGAGCGGGAGGAGGAGGGGTTGGCCCTTCCTCGCTGCGTCCCTCCCTCCCTCTCTCCCTCCGCCGCGGTACCTGCGCCGCGCCGCCACGTGAGCGCCACATCAGCGCCGCTCCGCGCCCTCAGAGTCAGCCGGCGGCCGCACGGGGGGCAAGCGGCGGCCGCACTCCCCCTTTCCCTGCCCTGTTTCCCTCAGTCCCCGCTGCCCTCGGCGGCCCGGCCCGGCCCGGGGCTCCGCCGGCCCCGGCTCGGGAAGATGCTGCAGTCGCTGGCGGGCAGCTCCTGCGTGCGGCTGGTGGAGCAGCACCGCTCCGCCTGGTGCTTCGCGCTGCTGGTGCTGGGCTACCTGCTCTACCTGGTGTTCGGCGCCGTGGTCTTCTCCTCGGTGGAGCTGCCCTACGAAGACCTGCTGCGCCAGGAGCTGAGCAAGCTGAAGCAGCGCTTCCTGGAGGAGCACGCCTGTCTCTCGGAGCAGCAGCTGGAGCAGTTCCTGATGCGGGTGCTGGAGGCCAGCAACTACGGCGTCTCGGTGCTCAGCAACGCCTCGGGAAACTGGAACTGGGACTTCACCTCCTCCCTCTTCTTCGCCAGCACCGTCCTCTCCACCACGGGTAAGGCAAGGGCGGTTCGCTCGCTGCCCGAGGCCTTCCGGGGAGGCCCGGNTTTTTTCCGAGGTGGGGGGGACAGGCACACACTCAGATGGACGGGGACGGACTGCTAACCTGCTTATAATAAAGTTAAATTTAATTTTCATATTTTACTGTCAGTTTCCATTTGCTATTTGCATGTAAGTGACTGAACGATAATGCTTCCTTTCTTCCAGATAGCAATTTGCATTGGTGTTTTGAAAAGCTCGAGGAAATGTTCCTATGACCATAGTTTTTACAAGCACTTATTTTTACAGTAGTTGCATTTCACATACCATCATAGTGGACAGCCTTCTCCTAAAGGATGAGTGCAGGCATTTGTGCTGGGAAGCTAGGTCCTGGTGATTTGAATGCATGTCACTGACATAAGTAAGGGCTGGTCAAATAAGAAAAGCAATACATTGGTATTGCTATAAAAGTTGCAATTTCTTTCTTTCTTTCTTTCTTCCCCCCCGCCCCTTGCCCCCCTCATAGCACTTCTTCTGTTATGGGAAATTCAATCAGCTGACATTAATAATGACATTTAATAATTTGCTTACCTGATCATATGTTAGTGCTTCCTGACTGATCTCAAACAGGCAATGCTTGTCCTATAAATAGTTGTCATTGAGTATACAGATTAGGGTTATAAGGAAGTTGTGTTTTTAAAAAGTAAAACAGGGTTATGGGTGTCTGTCCCCGCAATGCCTCTTCTCACCTCTTAATTACTAGAGTTTGTAATAAGAGAGAAAGTGACACACTTAAAGCAGTTAAATGCCTTCAATGAATACATTTCTAAGCATTAATCAACATATAGGAATACTACTGTTGAAAACAAGTGTGTATATATCTTTTATCCTTTTTATGAATCAGTTAAAAAGTGTTCACAATTGGGACAGTGGGGCTGGGTCTGAGTTGGCAACACCTTAACACTTCCTGCTGATACTCAACTACAGGATGTTTGGCTTCAGTAGTACAGCTCAGGCAGGGATATCTCTTTCCCACTGCATGTCTGCTGAAGGGCAAGGCATAACCTGGCCTTGCATGTTTAGCTGGCTTCATCATAGAGGCCTTGCCGGGGAAGAAGACTCAAGGTACCATTGTCCAAGCGGAAAACCTTTTAGAAAATGCCACTTACGTGGCATGTGCATAGAAAACCCCGAGATCTGACATGCGCGAGATGAGTTTTCATTATTTCTGTTAGTTTCATAAACTGAGGTCATCCAGTCATCACTGATGTAACAGACCAGGCATCAAGTGGTGGTAGTCCCTTCTGTGTCTGATAGTCCTTTGACTTGGGCCCTTTTTACCTAAATCTGTCTCTTTCTTGTTTTATGCAGTGGCCTTTAGCTGTACTTAATCCCTATTTAATATAAATTAGAGTTTGTACAAGTGGACAAGTATAAATCCAGACCAGTATAGTATGTCCAATGCTTGTTCAGATTCTTCCCAGAGTGTGTGTGTTTCTGGTGAGGTGCATTTTTCCCCCCTCAATTAACTCTGCACCTGTGCAATAAATCTTTCAAGTCTCTTGAAACGGTCATTAAAAGGGACGACAAGCAGAAGAACCCGCCTGGCCACCTCAAACAGTTGTTCAGAAGTGTTTGAACATTCAAAATGTGCTGTATTGTTATGAAGTGTACACTTGAAGTGCCCTTCCTTGGCCAAGTACAGTCAGGGGAAAAGCAGAAAAGAGAACCCTGCTACTGGTGGTGCCAGCTGAGGGTTGTTTCTGTGTGTGAAATTACAGGGAGCACCTGGATGTTCCTTATGTTCAGCTGACTGAATTCATCTCTCATATGTAAATAAATGCACACCTATCCCTTGTACAGAGGACAAGGCTTCTTTCATAGCCTTCCAGTTTTCTATATAAAGCATGTAGGGAAAGTGTTTAAATTTGGCAACCCTGACTTTTCTTCTTGTTCCTTCCCATCCTTATTATAGTCTTTGTAGAGAAAATCCTTGAAGAAAATGATAAAGCCAGTTAAGAATTTGGAAAAAAAAATCTTAAATGAAAGGAGATTGCAGAATAAGGCAAATTGCTACTTGAAAGCAATTAATATTGCTGTGCACATGGGCTGTCACAGGACTGTCACAAGCTGCCTGAAGGACGGGCAAACAAAGGGCAGTGAAATGGACTGGTGGTGAGGCTTCAGCAGATTGTAGCAGTGTCAGGCAGCAGGTTTCTCTTCTAACTTTATTCCTCCCTCTGCAACTTAAGCAGTTGTGCAGAATGCCATACGAGCGATGTGTAAGGTGAAGCAACTTGGTCATTAATAATTGACAGCCTAAACACTAAGAATATACAGTTGTGTGCATTTAAGTAGTGTCTGCCTTGGAAATTCCCTGTAATTAATACCTGACACACATCTTGTCTCAGTGCTAGATGCCATCAAATCATTATGCTGAAGCAGTTCTTTCTGGTTGGCTTTGTTGTGGTGCCATCTGTACTAAAGTCTTTTATTTCTAACAATCAAAATGAAGTAATTTTTTGCACTCACCCTTCCAGGTGGTGTTTTCATTTGTCTTGGCATGCTGTCAGTGTCTAACATCTTATCCCATATTGGTGCAGTATGGGAATACTGCATTACACAAGTTGTAAGCAGAATGAAGCAACCAAAGAGATTGATACTGGTTGTGTGGAGAGATATGAGTACACTGACGACTGCTTGTTGAAGGAAAATAGGTAGGGAAGGAAAGGAGCTACCAGTTTAGGAACTTGGGGCCTGTAGTTTTATGTTTGTTTCTGGAAGAGTCTTCTCAGGGCAGGGATATTCCATGGCATTTTATACAAACAACCTGTAAGTCTTATTCTGACTTCCAGCTTTGAGAATTTTTGCTTTCATCTACAAGTCTTGCCATCCACAAGCATGGCTGGAGATTTCACATAACATTTAAACATCAGAGGGATGCTGAGGAAGAACTTCTTTGGGTCCTTCTCTGCTGTGATAGGATTGGCAAGGTACCCGTTAGAAGGAGATGTGGATAGCCTTGTCTGGATTTAGGGATTTGCAGAGGAAAGGTGGGAAGAAGTTGCCTCTTCTATGATGGCAACACATTTTAAATTTTTTGATTAAGGTCAGCTGGCCTCTCATTTGAACCACAGGAGTTAAGGCAATGAGAGAGGGAGGGATTGTCAGTATTCAACTACTTCTGAAGCCTGTAACATGGTTGTCTGTGAAGTGGTTTGTGGAAGCAGCATTTTCTCCAGAATTCAGCCTGTACCAGTCTCATTGTTGGTGCTGAGGATGGATGTGTTGTGCTGCTGTATTCAGAGAATGTCACCCAAGACCCATAATGGACTGAATTTGGGTTTCTGCTCTGTGTATTCTGAATGGAGTAAGGAACAGTAGTAATTCTGCAGTTGGAGATAAATGCTGACAGAGGCTGTTACTTTGAAAGTGCTTGGTTGAAGGGCTAGTAAAGATACGATATGGCTTTCAGGGAAAGTTTTGCGTTCAAGTTATTTAACAGCCAAGCTATATGAGGAGTTAATACATCTATAATTTGATTTATAAGGGTGTTATCTTAGGTCTGACTCTCATAAGCATTGCTACTGATGACTTACAAGAGAAAGTAAACTATGCCTTTATTTGTGACAAGTAACAAGCTGTGGGGTTGTGATATACTGTAAAAGAATGTGTGTTCTGTGTGACGAGACCAGGGAAGGAGAAGCCTGGCAGTCTGCATCATTTTCTCCATGTTCTTCTCGCAAGTGCTTGATTTTCTTGCCTTTCTTCCCTCTCAGGGGAACAGGCCCCACATCCAGTGCATATTTATTGTACATTACAGGTCTTAACAAATCCACAGAAGATGAGGGAGTGCCATGAAAACATCACAATGGAGCATTACAAAGACATCATAAGATTTGTAGGCTCTTACACAGTAGAGCTCTCAGGTGGAAGAAACTACTGGGGTCTCTCATACCTTTATAGAAAGATGTGAATATAATTTAGATAGGATAATGAATAATAAATAAGAGGACAGTTTACAGAGACTTTAGGGAAAACAAGGTTTTTTGTCCCATGCTTGAATTCAATGTAAAATTCATATGTTATTTTTGCTGCTGTCAGAATATGTGGGCTGTGTCCCTGGTGATGCCTGTATTATCTCATTAATACACACCAAATAAATGTGTTTCATAATTCATACCAAATGTCTGCCTAGAGACCTGACATAAGATTCTCTGTTACCTCTTATCTGAAAATACACAAACTTGGTGATAGATTAAACTTGGATCTGTCTCACTGGTAGTCATCCCTGGGTCCAGCAGAACACTGAAGCTTCATTGCTGTTGCTCTGACTGCGGCACTCATAGATTATTTAAATTGGTGTGATGAATTGAAGCTATTCACCAGGGTGAGTATGCCAAGCTTTGGGAACTCTGTTTCTCTTTTAAGAGTTGTTTGTTACTTGGAAACAGCACCTACAAGAAAAGGTTATTTGCTGGGGATGATCCCAGAGGCAAAGGGAGATTGTGCTGTGCTCTGCAACAGAGTGGTTTTTATAGAGGACAGATTTAAGAGCAAAGGAGATCATGAGGTAGGTTGAGAAAGATGCCAGAGGAGAAGGACAATTGAGACAACTGTTTGGATCTGAAGTCAAGTGGTTGAAGCCTGCAGGGTTTTCTGGGACAGGGTAATCGCAGCTACTGGCCCCAAGGCTGTTGGCCTCCAGATCAATAGACTGTCCTGGAACCAGACATCCTACCTCTTGGATTAAGTGGTGTAAACACAAAGTCAGAGAGTCATTCTGTCTGCCTGTGTGTCTACTTTCTTCTCAGGGGAAGATCCTTCATTCTATACCCATGGAGCAGTTCCAGATTTGCTGCTGTCATACTCTAGTCTGGCCCCAGGGTTAAGATCCTGTCTCATGGGATATGGGAGGTTTCAGCTGAGTTCGGCTTAGTGTTATTCTCAGGATAAGGATTTGAATTAGGGTTTTCTGGAACTCCTTAGGAAGAGGAGACAAAAAGACCACCATCTAGGGAAATTGTGAAAGAAGCTGAGTGTGTATGGACTAATACTGAGAAAGTAGCTTTGATGCTTCTGGTATCTCTGCCTTACAACACAAAATCATGGGAATGTTCAATGAAATAGTAAAAAAAAGGAAAAAAAATCACATTTAAAAGCAGAAAATAAGGGAGTTGACAAGTTAAAAAACCCAAGCAAGCTGAAAAAAAACCCCCTACAACACAAAACCAAGCAAACCTACCAAAATACACAGATCAAAAATATGTGGTGTGAGTATCTCCAAAACCCCTGTATTCTCCAAAATCAATGTTAATAAACATTTTTGAGAGATATATTCGGCTCTGGACTTTAGGACAGAAGGCACTCAGTTACCAGAGATGAGTTACAGCTGGCCGATTGGTCACATTATCTCTTATATGCCCAGGACAAAGGTCTTGTTTTTCTCTATTGAAGTAAGCATTAGAAGAGAGGAAATCTGGGTCTCTCCCTGTCTCATGTTCCAGGCAGGATGGTAGTTCCTGGTTTCTCATGCGACTACAGCAGTCAGCTAAGCCAAAAATCCTGCTTTGCCTGTGCTTGCTGGAACAAAGGGTGTCAAGAGTCACTCTAAACCAGTATTTGGCCTTCTTTACAGGCCAGTGAGTAGTAAAAACCATCTCCCAACAGAAACTGGAGAAGCCATGGATTACCAAGACTGTATTATTGTTTATAGCAGTGCTTGCTGCTGATGGATGGAATGTCTTTCTTGCAAACTCTGTCCTCACTTCTGTATCCTCCAGTTCCTCTTGCCCTGCTAAATTGCCAATGATGAGGAGCCACCCCAGCAGCTCTCAGCAGGTGAAGGACTGCAGCTGCTGCCTCTGTAGTCCTTCTATGTTTGGCCTAGGGTCATTCTTCCTGTGCTGAAACACAAACAGTTGAAAGCAAGAGAGTAATCTCTCTCAAAATTGCATTTCATTAAATGTTTTCTATTTTTTAACCCTTTTGTAAAGCTGGAATTTGTATTACTATTTTACCAACATCTCTAAATCAAATCCTTAGTTAAAAGTCATGTACGCTTTCAGAGCAGGATTTCTAAAACTTAACAACCAAATCCTGCAGTTTCTGACTATTACTTAATAGGATTTTCACTTTTATCTGAGTATAATTTTTAAAGGTCTTTTAAACCTGTAGTTTGTCCTGTTTTCATTTATTTGTTGGTAGTTATGGCTCTGTCCTTGTTTCACTTTGGCCCACTGTGTCATCATTTTAATAATCCATGGGGTTTTTTGGATAGAGTAATGTCATATCTATGGACAAATGTCTATTTTAGTCACTACTCCAGGTTATTTATAAAGTAGGTTACAAGCTACTAAACCATATGAAGACCAAAATATTTCTTGGCTTGTGAAGAAGTTTAGCATTTTGAGGAAAAATTAGGACTCCTATGAGAGTTTTGATTCCTTCAGGATTAAAGAACAGTAATAAAATGTTTCTTGGGAATTAGCTACCTAAATCCCTACTGTCTCTTTGGGTCTGACTTCAGCTACTTGAGAGTTATGATAATTGTACAAAATTCAACTGAAGACCTACGGTAGTTACTGATGGTGACCCAGAAGATTTAGGAGAAATGTACCAGTTGTCTTTTTCACTGAAGAACCTTGCCTAAACCTAAAACAAATTGTTTCTTATGAGGTCAAACAGCAATGTGGTCCTGGTTAAGAGCAGGACTGAAAGGAATGAATGGAGCAAAGCTTTTCAAGTGGCTGTGTTTCACAAAAGTATCCAAGTGCCTCTTGGAAGAACATATGGATCTCCTTTCCAAGGGAAAGGAAAAGATACACATTTATCTCTGAAAACAGAATATGCCAGCATCCTTGTAGGAAAAGCACATATGAATCCAAGTGGTACACCAGCTGTCACCAGACTCCAAACATTTACTAACTGATGCTTCCTAAGTATTACCATGGTCTGTACTCTAACATGATTCCGTGCCAGTCACTCCAGCAGATTTGGAAGTTATCACATCATCTTTGAGGAACCAGAGAAATGCCGGTTGCAAATTGGGCTAGGAAACAGGTTTTGCTAGGAGAGCAAGCTGGCCCAGTAGTCTTCCAAGTGCCCTTTGCTTGTGAGTGAGAAATTGAGTCTGTGCCCTCTGACAAAGCTGCGTACTATTTACTGCTAGAAACTTTACAGCAGAATTCCATCTTTCTCCTGCAAATTGTGATTCCAGACTGCTGTGATAACAGGAAGTAGAGGCTTCCTGCTGTCCTCTTCTACAAACTGAAAACTTCTGGCGTGACCAGAATCTCTGTACAGAATGTTTTCAAGTGTAATTTAGTATCATTGCAAATGTAGCTTTTGAGAGCACTGGTACTATGAGAATGGGGTTTTGTCATATATTTTGCTCCTCATAGGTTTTATGTCTGACACAGTGAATATTTTTTTCAGAGTATGTTAAAAATAACTCTAAATGAAAAGGCTAAAATGTATCTCTGAATTTCATTCTACCTGTAATATATGTACCTCCTTCTGTGTCTTTCAGTTATTTAAACAATTTCGATTCAGCTGAGTTTCAATTGACTCAGCTGAATAACCTTAAATTCTTTAACAGTAAGTTCTTTACAGAAAGTTTCTAAGACTAGACATATAAATTGGTTTAAGGTAAAAGGGACCAACCAGAATTAGATATTGATATGATAAAGTTAAGACACATCCTTGTTCACTTTTTTTTTTTCAATAAGTAGAATGAGAGATGACCTTAGTTTCAGAATTGTGGCTTTTGTAAAAGATAATACATTTCAGGCAGTACTTAGGTCTTGTGATTTATTTTCTTTGTTGAACTGGCTGTATAATATGTCTAGTTGCAGTATGTTGAAATGACAGTAAAATGAGTCCTTTTCTCAACTTTATTGAAAATACTGAAAATGTTTTTAGGAGCACTTCTGCTATGAGAAAAAGCTGAGAGAATTGGGATGTTCAGCCTAGAGAGCAGATGATTCTAGAATAATCTAATTGTGTCCTCCCAGTACCTGAAGGGAGCCCACAAGAAAGCTGTAGAGGGACTTTTTACAAGGGCATGTAGTAATAGGACAAGGAGGAATGGCTTAAAACTGAAAGAGGATGGGTTTAGTTTGGATATGAGGAGGAAATTCTTTACTGTGAGGGTGGTAAGGCACTTGCACAGAGAAGTTATAGATGCCCTGTCCCTGGAAGTGTTCAAGGCCAGGTTGGATGGGGCCCTGAGCAGCCTGGTCTAGTGAAAGGTGCCCTGCCCATGGCAGGGGACTTGGAACAAGATGATCTTTAAGGTCCCTTCCAACCCAAACCATTCTCTGATTCTATGAAATACGTACTAAAACTATAATTATTTACAAGTATGATTTCTCAGCATTAAGAGGCAAAAGTAATCCTTCAGAAAATCTTAAATGATGCAGCACTGGCTGGAATGGGACTTTGGTATGATTTTAAGGTTTGTATTGAATTTTCTCTTATGTGATGCTTGGTCTTTTACTTTCTTCGATATTTTAAAACTACATGACACACTATGGACCTGTATTTTGCTCAAAAGTTGAGCTTTTAAAATGTGATTGGCAGCCTTAGACATTGCAACATGCAGTACTAGTGCCAAAGTCCAGAGGCAAGTAGGAGTAGGTATTCTCTTTGATCTACAATGTAGTTTGAAAAGATGTTACTCCAGAGTCACAAAGTGCAAACACAAGGAAAAAATCTGATTTCACCTCTTCCCCGATTGTCTGAGACTCTACTGTATGTGGCTTTAAAGTAGGAAAAACCTCCTCATGTTCAGAAAGTAGGAACATATCCAGAGATCTGCTAAAAATTAAATAGTTTGGATGTTTAACTCCTGGAGACTTCATTGTAGAAGTCTATACATCTCCCTCCACAAAAAGGGAAAAAGAGCCTTAAAAATTGTATTTAAGATTTATATGGGAAGGCCTTGGAATCTCTGCTTTGTGTATTGTTTAAAGTAGCTATTTTCACCACTGTATGCTGTACAAGAATGGCATAGACTTTTTCCTTTGAAGCCTGCACCCTAAAGGAGATGAGAAAACTCTAAAGCAAACCAGAGAACTTCCATCTCTTGTAGAGTTTCAGGAGCTCTAGGCTGTATGATTTACTAATGGACAATTAAATTTTAAACAGTTCATAGCAAGTCTAGTTATTTATTTATGTATGTATTATATAGGCTGATGGTTTGACTTGGTGATCTTAGAGAATTTTTCCAACTTTAACAGTTCTATGATCAGTGATTTCCATGGCTCTATTTTTGGTTAGTGTTGGAATGCTGACGGAGCAGTATAGCAAAAGTGGACAGGGCTCAAAGAAATATCATTGTGCTACTATTTGAAAATCTCAGCTACTGTAAACTCTTAAGTGGTCCACAGAAATTAATGCAAAATGCTGTAAATAATTTGAGTGATTAGTACTTAGGAATGAATTTCTCTAATGTGGGAATTGTTTAATTTACCTCTGTGCATTGACGCATCTGTTGAGAAATCCAGGACTCCAGCCTGGCTCTTGGTCCACTGCTGCAACTCTGGTTGGGTAACCAAGGAACTGTGAACACTACAGGATGCTACACTGTGTGAATCAACAATTCATGTTGATATGAAAAAAAAACCCCAAAAAGAAATCCAAGACTAATCTCAGGCCTTAGATTTAGGCCTCAGTTTATTATTATAGTTGTTATGTATTTACATTCTGCTTACCTATAGTGGAAAGATACATCCTTAGTTTTCAGTTGTATCTTTTAGTGCAACTCTATGTACTCAGTGAAGCTACCTGAATGTTCAGGTCAGGTTTTCTAGCTGCCATCTGACAGTATTTTGTATGCTGCTCTGAGGATAATGTCATTTATCCTAGGAGTTATTGTTAGCCATGAATCGCTGTCAAAGCAAAAGATGGACCCTTTCTCAACATCTCAAACAGAAGTTTGAGCTCCAGGTTTTAGCCTTGCATTACACCATGTTCTTAAATTTCATGAGAAAGATGGTGATAATCTTTCACATTTCTGAATAATGTTTTATCAGTCGATCTTGAAGCATGTACATACCAGAAACTGCTTTGCTGATTAGTACACTACTGTTATGTTCTGCATTTTGAGAGATTACACTGACATTTCTGTATGCATTTTGCTAAAGAATGAACTAAGACAAAGGAAAAACAATCGTGAAAGATCATGTATGAGTCATTAGTATGGCTGAGAATAGGAAACTGTGTATTTTGTCTTGCAGTTCTCCATTTCTGCTGCTAGGCTGTGTTCCCATGCAGCAAGCTGATTTCTCATCCTGTGGATGCACTTCAGCAGGCTTTTATTTTCTTGCATTTGATGTTGTTTTTTCTTTTCCTTTAGTAATAGTTTTTCTGCTCAGTAATATTAGAGCAAATCACAGAAACCTGAATAGAGTTTTACAGCAGCCACATCAAAGTGTGCAGTGCACATTTCTGTATCTTTACTTCAGTGGAGAATCCAGAAATATTGCTTCTAGGGAATTGTTCAGTTGTGTACCATGTGTAGAAAGCAAACTACACACCAGGTAACGCTGCCCACATAGCTGACCAAATGCCTGAGTAGCCTCTGTGAGAAGGTGGTGGTATTTTCTCTGCTTTAGCGTGCTGGATGCCTCTCCTTACCTAGTAAAAGGTTTCCTCAGGATGTTGTAAAACAAAATGGGCTGAGCCTGCCTAACATCTTTGCCAGTGTTAGGAAGATAATCTTGGATCCCTGATTCTCACCCCAGGGTCTGACCCTGTGCTAGGTCTGTTGCCAGCAGGACCACAACAGTAAGCCAAGTCAGTTTATCAGACTGGAAGAAACATGTTCCCTTCCTGCTGGATTAGTTTGCTCTGAGTTTCTATTTGAGCAAACTGCAACCAGTACAGGAAGGGGCAGAAGCAATAGGAACTGCTAGTTGCTAGTTTTTCCTAGCAGTTAATCTGGGATTAGCTAGGCTTTTCATGTAGCTATGTGGTAAAAGGCACAGAAAGAATCAAAAAAGTACAGCCAAATCAACAACAGATATAAGAAAGGAGCTGGTAACCTAAGAAAGTGTTTCCTGTACTGATAATGTACCTGACAATTGCTGGCTGTCCCTTGTAAAAGAGCAGGATTAAAATGTCAGCTAGCAAAGATGAAAGAATTTTAACTGGGCTCTTTTTTGTTAGGTAAGATGTCCTTGTTCTAAGTTCAGATGCCATCATTAAAATATTTCTATCCACATGTCAGGTCCACATACCTTCAGGAGAGCTTCATTTTTCCCTGCTGGGTAACTACTGTTACGTGGTGGATTGCATTGTCTTTGGAGTTAGTAAGGAAGCATTGCAGTCATACCGTTGTACCCAGTTTACAAATTCTTATCATTGACAATTACAAGAAACTGCATGCATTACAAGAAACTGGTTGCGTTCATAGGACCAGACACTTGCAAAAGAAAATCTGTCCCTTGTAAAGATGTGTTAACCATCAGTTTATTCACTGCTGCTCAGGCTCCTCAGTGCTAGGCCTTTCTTTTGGAATTACCAACAGTTTTACATTCTGCTCCCCTTTATGCTGAGGTCTGAGAGATGCCATATACAGCATACTGATTTCCTTACAGAGTCACAGGTTGTGTTAATCCAGCCTTTTCCATGTTGGTCACTGTTTGCAAATGCAAGTGCTGGCAGGAGGCTGCTGAACATGAAACCTTCAGCACAGATGATTGCTAAGCATTTCCAGTATGTGTGCTACCTTACTGGAAAAGGGTTTAAGGAAATGGGTCTCACTCTCAATCTTTGGTCAGTGTTGATGGTCTTTGACTGACTTGGTGAGTCCAGAGCTGTGGCTGGGCAACTGGAGTATTTTTTGATGAATTGTCATATTGATTTAATGTTGCCTGCTTTCATTATATGCACAGCTATCTTATTCTGGCCCTGACAAGTTAGAATAATGTATTTTCACTAGGAAACTCATCATATAGGTGTAAGAATTTTTGGAATCATCAACTATCCGACCAAGAGAAATTTTTGTAGCAAAGTGAAGTGCATTGTTTTAAAACAAATTGCCATTAGTCTAAACAGACAATATAGGTTTTGAAAACCACAGGGTATTTAAGTTACTCTGTCTGTGTCTTTACATTGCTGGCTAAATATCTTGTGTACGTAGTTTACCTTTCTAAATGCTTTATTCCTACTTATTTCTAAATAACTTCTTCTAGATAAGCAAAAACCTCTACATTTCATTTGGTTATGAGCATAAGTAGTGTGTACAACCAAGGTTATTTTCCTTTCCCTTTATTTATTGATAGGACATACAGCTGTGATTATCTCAGGTGTCCATATTCCAGTGTAACTCATCAAATTTATGTTTCCCGCAATTACTGTTTGCTATGTGGGATGTCTTAAACGTGTGAGTAATTGAACAGGACTAGTGTATCTATAAAATCTGTTTATGGTTCAGTAAACCAGTTCTCAGAACAGTTGGAAGCATTTCCCCATTGTATTTTGCAAATTTGTGTTCTATTTTGAGTTTGAAATGGTGAATATATTCAGCTAGACTGTATTCAGATGAGAGAGTATCATCAAGCATCATATTTAGGGCTGTGATTTAGAGTTTTGAATAAGATGTCTCATCTGTAAAAGTATCTCACCATTATGTGAATATTGTCTCATAAGTTATCTTTATTATTCCGGGTGGAATGTTCTTGCATGAAAGCGGAGCATGATGCACTTCAGTTCTATGTGGTGTTTTTGTTAGTTGTTTTAGTGATTTTTTCCAACTTGTGTTAAATTGTTTTGCTTCTGTTTGGCTTTACATGTTGTTAAATTTTTCATGTTTCTGAGAAATAGCTATTGAAACAGAAGGTAATAATAGGATTTATTCACATGCAAATACAATATGGTAACTGACTGACTTATTTATGACATATTGAAATATCTTACAAAAATAGGCAAGGGCTATGTGTCTTCCTCTGCTAAACAAGGGAGCTGATGCTCGTAATTTCCCTGACTTCCACATGTCAAATCAATAACAAGATTAGAAGTAAACATTCCTATTCCCCTGCTGTATCTAGTAGATAACGCTTTCTTCTACGTGAGGTTGCATTTTAATGCAAAGATGCTGCTTACAGATTTGATTTTAAATCCACAGCGTGAAATGGCCTAATTTTTTAATGTTGTGTGCTAATTCCTTAGTGCCCACAATGCGAGTTTCCTTCACTGTATTCATGCTCTGTAATTTCTGATGGTGCAATAAAGAAGTCTTTGTTTCAAAGTGGAGGTGGAAAGCCTACTAATTTGCAGCTGGTTGTTTAGTTTTATTTCCAGATGGTAGGATGAAAAACTGTGGCTCATTTCAGTGCGAGAAATTATTAGGTTAGCAAGACTAGATAGGTATTCTTCAGTAATTGGATATGTGATTAAAATACTGCAGTAAGTGCCATTGCAACACATTCAATGCTTTTGACCCATCCCAGGGTGCATTTGGGATGGTAACAGGTGTGAATTATAAATTTTTAGAAGTCTCTTTTCCAGTGAACTGTACCAGGCTTCAAGCAGAGCACCACAGTGCACAGGTGCTGGGTTCAGCTGGCACATCCCTGTGGTGGTGCACCGTGCATACACAAGGTCTTTCAAGTGGTGGAAGGCTGAAGTAATTGATAGAACTTTAAAAGCTGTTACATGAAAATTAGAGGGGCTGTGGAAAGACAAAAGTTGCAGCATTAAATGAATCTGTGGTTCCAGACCTTTTCTGGGAAAAAAAGCTCCCTCTTCCATCAGTCTCTGCAGAAAGTGTGTGTCCTCTGAGCTTCACTGACAGTTAGATACTAAATGTGTCTTAGCTGCTAAAAGGAATTTTTCCAGAGGTGCAGACCTCTGGAAGTAAAGACAAAATCTGGAGATGTAAAATCCATTGCCTGAGATATACTACTGCTATGCTGCACTCAAGGTGAAAGCCTCATCATGGTTTTTTACTGAATCAACACAAGAAATGAGAAGATCAGTATCGTGGACAAGGTACTGGCTAAGTCTAATCAATAATGACATTTTCTCTCTGCCAAAACATTGTCCATGTTAAGTGTTTTTTTCCTACTTTGAATATTTCAGGATGTGAACCTCAGGAAGACCTGTAGAAAGGCTTATACCGTGCCCTGATTTCAGCTGGGATAGAGTTAATTTTCTCCTTAGTAGTTGGTACAGTGCTCTGTTCTGTATTGACTGTGAGAATAATATTGATAACACACTAAAATTTCAGTTGTTGTTCAGTAGTGCTTACCCCAAGTCAAGGACTTTCCATTTTCCAGTGCTCTGCCAGGGAGCAGGTGCACAAGAAGCTGTGAGGGCTCATGGCCAGGACACCTGACCTAAACTGGCCAAAGGGATATTCCATACCGCAGAACATCATGCCCAGTGTATGAGCTGGGGGAAGTTGGCTGGTAGAGGCCAATTGCTGCATGGGGATGGGATGGATGTCAGTCAGCAGGTGATGAGCAATTGTGCATGCTTCTTTTGTCTGTCTGAGATTTTGTTCTTTTCATTCTCCTTTTCATTATTATTATAATTGTTATTGCATTTCACTTTGTTTCAATTACTAAAATTTATTATCTTAACCCATAAGTTTTACTTTCTGTTCCTAATTCTCCTCCCCACAAGGAGGGAGAAGAGAGCAAACAGCTGTGTGGTACTTAGTTGCCACCTGGGGTTAAACCACAACAACCTCTTTCAATACCTTAAAGTTGGTATTGAAGTCCTTAGGCAGGTTTTTAAAGAACTTGTTTCTTTGATTGCTTCTTAATCTTGGTGATCAGTGGCTTTAAAAATCCATTATTATGGGAATGATGCTACACACATGTTGCTGAACAGTCCAGTGCAAAAACCTCATCTTGTTTTCTAATGTTTCAGAGGACTACAAGTTAAACTTTCCTAATGAAACTCACTCACATTTCTCTTTTACCAAATTTAAGTTTCTGAGACTTTTGTAGTTTGTTCTATTAGGAACAAACTACTATTTATTATTAGGAAACCTTAATAATAAAGTAGTCTGTTGGAGCCCCTGCTTTGATACAGGTTTCTGACCATCTGTTGCCTAGCGGGCAAGTAAACCAATAAAAGAATAATTGGAATTTTCCTGGCTGAATTCTCAGAGGAGCCCTCAGGAAGTCTCACCTTGCTTTTGGCCTGTTGGTTTTATTCAACAGACTTTTGTAATTTTTACTTCTTTCTGCATTGGAAAATGAATCTGAGATAACAGAAAATAATTGTTGAAACAAGATAAGAGTTTGTTTATTTATGCTAAATCTTTGCTAGAGGCAGATCTAAAGAAGTGATGTTTGTGTTTTGGATAGGTATTTCTAGAAATGTGCTGTTATTGAGAGTTCTGTGAGGGAAAAATAATCCAAGACCAGATGGATCCTGGTTGGATTGCAGCTAAACCCTTATAGGATCTTAAATTCAGGATGACACTAAGAGGAACCAATTTCCAGTATAAAGACTTTGGACTTAAAAAAAAAAAAAAAGTTATGTTAGCTGTTAAAAAAAAACCAACAAAGAAAACAAAACAAAACAAAAAAACCAAAAAGAAACACAAACCCAAATGGCAAACCCAGAAATTCATGCACACCTCTTAACTATCATCTGTGATAGAATTAAGGCCTGAATGCTTTGGCACAGAGGTTTATCAGACCTCTGCCTGCTGAAGTCACTCACATTTAGTCTTTGCTCCTGCTCTGAAGCACTGTGAAGCACACAGAGGACAGGAAATCTTTAATGGCAAATCCAAAAACCATGACCGAAATTGTCACAGCTCTGTGGGAGTATGAGTCCAGCTCACACAGACTGCATGACAGGCTGGAGCTTTAGCATGTCCCAACAAAAAGGGGTTTCTCAACAGGCAGTCTGATATGAGCCATGTAGCTGACAGGCAGGGTTTGAAAAAATCTGCTCTTGCAGGGTCAGTGGAAAAGCTTTGGCTGCTGAGTGCCTGGAGAACAGAAGCTCTTCCTGCAGGGAACATGTTCTTTATAAAGGCAAATTCACTAGCCCTGGAATGGTGAATGTGCCTCACCTGGAGCCCTGTCTCACACATGGTAGGCATCTTTCTGGTGGCCAGGAATGTGTGTTCTCATGTAGACTCTGCTGGAAGGGTGTAACCCTTGGGTTGATCATACCTGTTTTGGTCACACATAATCTATCCAGGCAGGATGGTGTCGGGTGGTGGCAGGAAAGAGTGTTATCATTTTCCAGTTAAAGTTACTGTCTTTTGAGCTGTGTTTCCCTCTGATACTTTCATTGAGAAGAGATAATACTGCACCAAACACTCATAATAATCATCTCAGATGTGGGGGGGAGATACTGATTTCTGTACTTAATCATGTCTGCATTTGGTTCCTGTGCAGTGGATTCCATCTGCTGTTGTGCTGCTCTAGTCACAAGCACTTCCTTGTACACACCCCCCACATCTTAGCTGCTGATATGGGAATGGCTTCATCCTTAGCATCACTGCTGTAGGGTTGGGATGTTTGTCACTTACTTCCTTGCTATGGGTAAATACTGTCTAAAACAGCCCTGACTGTAAATGGACAAAACGTTACTGCTTGCTGCCATTTGCAGTTCCCATCAGACTGTAGGTGTGCCTTGCCTTCCATGGTGGCATGAGAAAGACAAGGGTGATCTTTCTGATGACAGGAAATGTAGAGTACTGTCATGAGAATTAGGAGACACTAGCATTTGTTTGATTTGGCTCAGAGTTCTATTTAGTTTCCTTTCAATTAATAGACCGTCCTTGTGCATTATCAAGTGACCTGGGGCTCTTAAGTAATATGATCAAATACTGCTTTTTTTGCATGACATTCAGATATAAGATCTAAGCTCCTGTTGCAACCAAGCTGCTTTCATGTTTTAAAGTTTTGCTCACAAGCCCAACACAAAAACATTTTCTTTTTTGTGGCGTTTTGCAATTTCTCTTGCTGCCTTGGTGGTATGTGAAGAGTATAAAAAATTATCATGCTTTGAATAGAAAATTACCATCTATAAATATGTAATGTCCAGGAACTCTCCTGCACCGACTGCAGATTTTCTTTTGCTGATTCAAATGACAACAAGATATTTGTACTACTTAGTGTTTTTCCAGTTGAATTTAATTGAAAAAAAAGTCTTTAGCTTGCATTTTTATATTAGTCTTTGTGGATCATGAGAACAGCTAACTCACAGGTGAAGCAGAGCAAAGCTTTTTTTAATAAGTCTTCAAGTATGTGTGGTTTTTTCTGGTTTAAAAGTCATGTTTATAATTTGTTCTCTGCATGACAGAAAAGTATAATAATAATTCATTATATAATGATATA
>VWYP01006729.1:96103-111663 GCA_013400435.1 Pycnonotus jocosus
ATATTTAAATATAAAAATGTAACAATTATATAAATATAATAATAATTTATATGAAACTCTGCTGGAATTTTTAAAAATACATAAATTAAAAGTTATTTGTCACTTGTCCTGAATATAAAAGGTGACAATTTCTTCTGCTGCATTATTGGTATAGAAAAAAAGTGGAATTGGAAAGACATACCCAGGCCACAACACCAGTATTCCCACCTTCTATACCTATATATGTTTATATACAAAGGTGCACAGTATCATTAATAGATTACAGGGTACAGAAATTTCTCCCTTAAGAGCTGATTCTCCAGCATTAGCAGCTGGGTTGGAACAAAAGCAATAACCACCCTAATGCATTTCCTAGCTGAGAAGAAAATCTTCCCTGGAGATCATGGAAATTGGTTAATGGTAAACATAAATAATGTAAGAATTTCTGTGCCATAATTTCAGAATTATGAAATGTTTTTGGAACTTGAGAGTTCACAGGAACATTAAGCTGCAGAAGGGCACAGCATCTATCTCTCTAGAAAAATGTAAACGGTTTTACAATAGCAAGAAAGATACAGGACTTCTTGTAAATAACTGGTTCTGTAATTTTTCTCTAGTTAAGAAAATTAATAGATACATAATGTATGGGTTTGTTCTGATCCTACTTGTTTGACTCATTTGAAAAGACTTAATGTGCTTTCAGATTTCCTTGCATAATTAATGGGGGGCAGGCGAGCCAGCAGCACGCCCAGATGGCAGAGAGGGCTGATGGTATCCTGGGCTGCTCCAGGAGTGCTGCCAGCAGGCTGAAGGAGATGATCCTTCCCCTCTACTCAGCACTGGTGAGGCCACACCTGGAGGACTGGCTCCAGTTCTGCACTCCCCAGTTCAAAAAAACCCCACGGAGCTGTTGGAGAGTCCATCCAAGAGTTACTAAGGTGATGAAGGGACTGGAGCATTTCTCCTGTGAGGGTTGGGAGAGACTGGGACTGGAGAAGAGAGGTTTTGTGGGGAGCTCACCAATGTATTTGAATATTTGAAAGGGCAGGTTAGGGCTTGATGTTGCAGGTGGCACATGGATGCTGCTGTGTTGCACACTGCCCCTGTCAGATCATTCTTTTCCACCTTTCCATTAATGTTCACTGGCTGACTAGTATCTTTTTACTTAAGCTGGACATTTTGAGGGCAAGGAATTACTTTCATTCTGCTTTGGTAGCACAATAAGTATTAAATAATTGAAAAGAATACAAACAGCAGTGGTAATTGTTACAGGATACATAAAATACTTTTACATTAGTTTTAGTTTCATTTAAAATATTTATATGGTAAATTCTAAGGGCTTATTACATTTATTTAAAAATAATATATACACAAATTATTTTCTAAATTTTAAATATATTTTATATGGGTAATTATTTTCCACCAGAAGTGCCACTCTGTTCAAAGCCACTCTGATAAAAGCCTTTGTTGTCTCTTCATATAGGACTCCCAGCGAAGTCAGAGTTGGGATGGGCTTACAGCAAGAAGGCTTTTCAGAGGACTAAGAACATAAAATTGGAAGCATTACTACATTTGCTTCCAGCACAATATTTTGTTGTTTTTTTTTTTCTTTTAATATTACTGATCACCATGATTTCTGAATGAAGATGTGATGCATGTCCGTATGCAGTAAGCCCATTTTCACACTGGTTATTTAAGCTGACACAGAATGTGTAAGAACAGGAAGTGAACATCAATGTTTTGCTAGCACTGGTACAAATCCACAGGCAGTTTAAACAATACCAAATATAAGATTCTAGAGCAAGCTGTTCTTCTTCATATAAATATGAATAAAGTGTAAAACTATCCCTTGTCCCCATAAAAACATTTTCTCCAGTTTGATTTATTAGCATACCCTTTTCCCAGCATCTGTGGATGCAATTTCTTTGGGCAGGTGAAATATTGCTTCTTGTGCAGGAACAGACAGAGCAGATGCTTTGCAAGATAAAGATGTTCTGACATACAGCTGTTCTGGTAGAAATTGATTTTGAAACTGGGTTTGGCTGTAGGAGTGAATATATCCATGCCTTGTTTCTTTGGTTCAGATATTTCTGACAGTCAGCCAAATTGCTCATATGAGTATTTATTTATTATTTAGTATTTATTACTAAACTGACTGTGTTAAAAACCTTTTCAACTTGTCTTGGTGCAGCAGGTGACATTTGTGAGCTGATTATATGAACACAGTTCTTTCCAGGGCAAGTCCAAACCTAGCTGGCAGGGCATTGATTCTGAGGAATTAGCAGTCTTTGGCTTTTGATAACTGGTGGCAGCAGAGAACAGTCTCAGAAGGAATCAAAACCACATAGAAGATGCATGTAAATCAGTGTGTTTGGAGTTTCTTTGGAGTTTTGGTTGGTTGGTACTTTTGGAAGAAGCCCCTTGACTCTAGAAATTGGCAAAACAAAACAATTCTGTTCTAAGAAGTGATTAGGTGAGATATTGCAGCGAAGAAGATCTAATCTTCATGATTGTATTAATTTAAGTATTGTTTTACTACTTTTATTTTAGGGAGGTTTGAGGGGTATATTACTATTGAAGAGAGCTGGATCAGCACCATACTAAATCACCTGTGCTTGAAGTCTAAATCACTTTTAAATCACCTTTGCTGGTGCAGTGTGAGAAAGAACCTAATGACTGTTTTCTTTAGTGGCAAAACTGGTTTAAGAGGTTTCTGCCACACCCTTCATCACACCTCTAATTGTGCCAGAGCAAGTCTTTGAGGGCTGCATAGTAAGCTTTTAGTAGTGAAATGGACTAGGTTTCAAACAAATTTCTCCTCTCCGCTCCGCTCCACTCCTTTCTGCACCTCTCCGCACCTGTTCCTCTCCTCTCCTCACCTCTCTGCACCTCTTCCTCTTCCCTCTTCTAATGTACACAAAATCAGTTCAATTATCTCAGCTGAGGAGGTAGCAAAATACAATTTCCAAATGCTTAAAAATGCCTGTCACATTGGAATTTTTCCTCCTCGTTTCTGCAACGTAGGGTGGCATATTTCAGCCTGGCTGGAAATCCAAGTTCTGTGATTTGTTTAGCAAAATGGTGTTGGGGAACTTTTCCAAAGTGTTTAACAATGAAATACATCTTTCTTCGGAAAACTAGGTCTCAAACTATTGTTTTCTATTGCAAGGAAGAGCACGGCAGCAACCAAGATCTCTTACCACACAGATCTACCATCACCTGACATCTCCTTTTCATCTTGAAAGATAATAGACCAGTTATGAAGAAGGATGTATTTCATTGTTAAACACAGTGGAAAATGTCAATGGCTTATAAAAATAGAAGTCTAGAAATTATGTAAATATTATCATTGACCATCTTCATCATACTCCAGTGAGTCATGTTATGCTTGGGATGAATTAAAGATTTTTGCATAACTTAAAGATACATAGTACATTATGCACTTAATTTATTGGGGCATTTTGAGATTATGAGCTGACTTAAAGGTCTGACTTCTCTTCAAGGACACTGACTCAGACCAGCAAAGGGATGAGCACACTTGCTGTGTTGTGCTGCATGGTGTGATTTTGCCATCTGAATGGGTGTGTTGGGAAGGACACTGGATGTGCTGAACGTAACCCTCTCGGTGCCCTGAGAATCTCAGGGTGCTGCACAGGGCTGGTGGTGTTGCAACAGGTCACCTGGGGCCAGAAGGAGCTGTGGCTTGACAAAACCTGTTGTAGAAGGAATAGTGCCTCTAAACTATGACTAGGCGATGGAAGAGAGAGAGGCAGTGCTGCAGCCTGTACACACCTGCCAGGCTTCATTGCCATAGCCTGGGAGAGGCAAGCTTCCCGAGGGCTGTAGCATTTCTGTTTGCCTCTTACTTGCCTCAGTTGATGTCAGATCCATCTCCACCAAACATGCACTGTTTGGGGCATCACCTGGGGATTTGTGTGGAAGTCTAGGCTGGGATATTGCAACACAGAACCACGGCACCTCTGCACTCTGGCACTAAATGCTCGATTTGGGGTCCTGAAAGACCTGTAAGGCAGCCACTGCCTATTAACACAGAGCTACAGGAGAGACTGAACTATAAAGAGACAGAGCAGCAATGATACACAACTGCTTAGATTGGTCAAAGCAGTGTCTGAGAAGGATGAAAAAAGCCCCACCCACTGCCAACAAGTGCCAAGCTAACAGAGGGCGGAAGAGTGTGAAATACTCAAAGGCAATGCTGGGTTTGACACAGGCTGTTATGAACTGGACATTGTTGGAAGCTGCCTAGAGACTCTGGAAAACAAAGTCTTATGGTGTATATAAAAATGGAGGTAGAAAATATATCTTACCTGGAATATAATGGCCAATTCTACGTATTTATCTACAAAGTGATCTAACAGGAGCAATTAGTCACAGCTAAGACAGAAGACAAATTAACTGAAAGATGAACTTGCACAAGAGGGATACAACCCACTAAGGAGTGTAGAAAAATCATGACTGAGCCTTTTTAGAAAGATGTAAGAGCAGAAGACTAACTTGAAGTACAGCTAGGGGAAATTTTTTTATTGAACACATCATTGACTTGTATAACTCAGCGCCAAAGTAAATGTAAAAAGATCTAAGTATTTTAAATTATTTCTAAAATTAAACACTTTCGTGTGTATGTTGTTATTTTTGTGGCAACCTTCAGTATTACATCAGAACTAAGAAAGACATTTTCTGTATTTATATAAGCATGTAATAGTAGAAATCCTCCAAGTCATAAGAGAGTAAATGACTTTTAAGGAAAAAATCCCCACATGTGAACAGAACTGAAACACAACTGTCAGCACCTTGTGGAGTTTTACTCTTTGTGTAATCAATCCAGTATGGTCTATCTCAAGACATTGAGATAGATGGATCATTGATCTTATTTCATTTGGCAAATTCTGCTGATCTTGGATGCATTCTTTTCCTTTTTTTTTTTTTTTAAGGAATAGTACCTCTAAACTATGAATAGACAATAGAAGGGATTTTTTTTTTTTTTTGAGTGTTATCTTTTACCTCTAGTGTCACTGTGAGTAGCAGTGCTTGGACAGGTTATCTGAGTGTTTGATCTTTCAAAGGTCAGTGCTTTTAAATGGGTGATTGTTATCTGATATTTTCATTACACTGTATGAAAAATAGCATTCAATAAGTCTTGTTTTCTTTATAATCAGTAACACCGTTATCAGACAGGCCCCATTGATCATTTAATTCTGGTCATTCATAGCAAGCGCCCTTGATAGAATAAAAAAATACCTTCATAAGTAGTGCTCTTTTGGTGAGCATCCATTTCTCATAGCAAAAATGGTACCTTAGGCTTGCAACTGTAATGATTCTGATCATAGTGGTTTCCACTGAAAAAGGCGAATGGGCACACACACCTCCCTGAACTGGACACAGTATGAAGTACAAACAGGTGCTTGCAGGGGCAGAGATGGGAGGCAATAGAGCACGAGTGTCTGAAAGCAGACAATGGAGTATCTTGTGCCTTGGATCCATAATTTCCTCTTTTAAAGTGTGGCTGTATTGGTTTGGGGTGTTTTAATGACTTTTGTACAGTGATAACTCAGATTATAGGCAATTTTCTTGACAATTAATATTGTCAAGAAAAGTTACATAAAAGCAGTTGCATACTGGGGGAAAATAGGAATCCTTTTCTTCCCCACTTGCCATAGCCTCATAAATTGTGACTTTTCAGCTCAAGATTTTCCCTATAATTGTTCCCAAGCAGTAACTCTCTTTTCCCAAACACTGATCACTCATACATTGCTTTTAGAAGATGTCATCTTATTGCTGCTGGTTGAGTGGAGCATATATTCTCAGTCTGAAACTGTCAGTGCTCTTTAGTGTGATAGTTCCTGTAATTGGTAGGAGCGGGAGAGCCGAGAGTTCCTTCAAACTCATTTCCTCTGAGCTTAGGTGCAAACTGTGTAGCAGTAATTTCTGTCCTTCAGAAGGGATTGTGAGAGAAGTATCAAAGAAGTAACAGAATCCGTCCTCCAAACCTAGAAATTAGTTTATTGCTGCCTGGGTCAGCACAGAGGCTGGAAGTAAACCACCATTCACCTGCTCTGTGTGTGATGATCTGACAAATGTGTCTGATTTTGTTGTTTGTATGCACGCTACAGGTGTTTGTGTTCAAATTTATCAAAGCTTGGATTCATTGTACAGTGCAAGCATATGTTAAATTTAGGAATCTGGAGTTTGCAAGGGGCTTTCTAGGTCTGCAAGCTCAATTTCTGCTTGTCATGTATAGCTTCGTGTTCCAGCACTATCCACAAAGTTACCAAGCTTCATCAGGCTCCATTTTAACATAGGTGTTTGGGGTTTTTTTTCTCCAGTTCTGGAAATGGATGGCTGTCCCAAAACTCTTCTCTGAAGCTTAAAAACCTTTTTCTCATTTCTAAGCTAAATGTATTCATGTTATATCAAAACTTGCTTTTTTTTCTCTCTCTCTCTTTTTTTTTTTTTTTTTCTTGTGGCACTATTGTTATTCTTTATCTAAAGCATTTATTTTTGGCGGTACTTGTATGCTGATGCATCAACAGGGAGATACTCTATCACTTTTCAACCTCCATTCAGTTGTGCCAAGAAAGTCAACCCTTTTATCTCCTCATAAAAAGTCTCTATTCCCATGCTGGTTGCAGTAACTTTTTTTCTGCTCTTCTTCCAATATGCTTGTACTCTTTAATCATGAATATACCAAATAAGGTAGATTATTCCAAATGAGGTCTGATCTGCAGTTTACTTAAGTAACATACCCATGGGTCTGCTTTACTGAAGATACGTTGATGTGATGGAGCAGTGCAGCTGCCTTTCTTTGTGTTTGTGTCACATAGATCGGTTTTAATCATCCTATGATATACCCACAATACTCCTCTGCCAAACTTGCAGTTCACTGTCTCACAAAATATTTTCAGGAGAACTAAGTAACTGGGACTTGCATGGATGTGAGGTATGTAAAGGTAGCAAACAGAGTAAGAGAAATGGTTAGTTCTTGAAGGAATGGTTTGTTCATCCCCCTAGGGACTGTCACAGGTGGTGTTCCTTGTAGATCTCTGTTGGGCTTGGGCTGTTCAACTTACTCCTAAATGACCTGGAAGAGGGAAACAACTAAATTTATGAAAGATACAACATTAATTAAGGCAGTAACGAAGATGGAAGAGCCCCATGGCAACAGAGCAGTAAAGTGCCACTTGAAAACAAGTGTGGATAAAATCATGCTCAGTCATAATTTCAAACGTTAAATGATGGGATATGCCCTGGTGGATGCAAGATCCAAGAATTCTGATAGACAGGGCCAAGAACGCCTCAGCTTGGTGGTAGAAATGCCAGTCAAACTTCCAGCATTATTAGGCACAGAGTAGAACACTTCTCTACAATTTCATAAATCTGATATGAACTGCTCTGTGCAGTTTTGATCCTCTTATCTCAAACCAGATAAAGCAAACAGAAGGTGAGCAGGAAAAAAAGCCATTAATTAATACAATTTACCAGTCAAAAAGGCTGAGCTTGGGTAAATTATTCATAATATCATTAAAATTCAAGTACAACTGAAATTTCCTGTTGGGTTAGCTAACACAGAGAAATTACACCTCATCTGTTTCTTCTACAAGACTTTGTACATTGTAGTGATAAGATGTTTTGCCTGCCTCTCATTGTCTGGAAGTGTCTTTATGCATCTTAAGAAAAGGAAATGTTATTTTTTATTTACTCCTCTGGAAAACTTAAAAAGCAATGATTCTATTATTAAATCCATCAAAGTGGAGAAGAAATCTGGTTTGTTCATATAAAACTCGAAGGGACTTGCAGAACAGACAGTTTCACAGGAAAGCAGGCAGACAGTTCCCAGGCAGCCTCATGGAATGTCTGCCCAGTCTAGTGCTGCACTGGGCAGACTGGGGAGGTGTCACCCTTGGTTTTCCATGTTTTTACTCTGCCTTCATGATTTCATTATGCCTTTTGATGTTTACAGAACTTGGAGCTGAGTTCTCACACTTTTTATGTAAATAATGAGATGTTTACATAATTCTCCTCTAGGAGGAGCTTCTTGAGTGATGGTAATGTTCACCAACGAGATCAAAAAAGTGGCGACACCTTTGACCAATCTCTGGTCCTTCTGTACAGTTGTATATATTGGAGTCAGATTTTAAAATAAAGAGAACATCCCTGCTGACCTCTGACCTTGTCCTGCCTTGTCCTTTCCATGTCCTGTCGCGACAGGGAGTTGCAGAGTCTGGTTCAGAAATCAGAAGCAGCATAACCCTGGATTCACTGCGTGTTTTGCCTGGACTGCTCGAGATAGCTAGTTTGAGCTAGTTGCCTAGCTGCTCCAGCTAGCAGTAGCTCTGGGAAATGCCTTGCTGTACAGCAGTAATATAACCCAAATGAGCTGGCTGATCTGGGGCTGTAGAATTGGTTCAGCCTGTCTGCACTTGCTTGGTTTGATATCAGTGTAAAGGCTGCCCTGACTAAATTTCAAGAGATTTCCTTCTCCTAGCTGCAAAGAAAACAAAATACTCTTTTTTTTTTTCTTTCTTTTTTTTGGCAAACAGAAGAAAGCATTCCTGGTTTGTGCTGGATTTACTGTTCCTTTCTGTGGCAATGACTTACATTTAGGACCAAGTGCTGTCTGTCAGAGTGTGCTTTGGCAGCGTAGCCACTTGCACTGGGTACAAGTACAATTGTATAATTGCACAGGTTTGTAATACTGGGATTGCTGGCTGTGATCAGCCCCTATATCAAGGGATCCATTCCTGTACTCTGAACACATCCTAGTTCATCCTAGTGTGTAAATGGTGAGGCAAAAATCTAGACACAGTGGCTAGATCCTTGGCGTTTTGCTGTGAAAAATGTTTGTTCTGCTTTTAGATACCTTTGATGGATTATAATCTGAAGAAGCATAGAATTAGATAGCTTGGAATGTCGATTATAGTATTTCTGTGTAATTTAATTGATTTTCACAAAAGGTGTTAGAATGTGTTACTGCTGTAAGTGTAGGAACATTTTTCTGAAGTATGTATTATTCCAGTTTACAGGGTGGGTAGAAAAGTTACATTCCTTTGTAAAACTAAATTAAAAGTTCAGCAGGAAAACCCAGAATCAAATACAAATTCCCTGGCATAAGCTTGCACTCCTGATCAGGCCTTCCTTCCTTCTCTGAAATAAGCATTCATATAATGGAGTTCACAATTTTGAACTATAAAAATATTTGGGTTTACTTGCTCATGGCTAGTACTGAGTTTTGTTTGCCTGCTTAAAACAGACCTTTGAACAGCATTTGTCAAGAACAGCAGAATTCAGAATTAATGACAGTGCAGCTGTCTTCTCACTCCACATAGCCAATATCAGACTGGCACCTGAGCTCCTACCTTTAACTCAACCAATGCCTGCTCTGGTTTGTTGCAGGTTATGGACACACAGTGCCTTTATCTGATGGGGGAAAGGCCTTCTGCATCATCTACTCTGTCATCGGGATCCCGTTCACGCTGCTGTTCCTGACGGCCGTGGTGCAGCGCATCATCGTGTACGTCACCAGGCGGCCCGTGCTCTACTTCCACATTCGCTGGGGCTTCTCCAAGCAGGTCGTTGCAATCATCCACGCTATGGTCCTCGGGCTTATCACTGTCTCCTGCTTCTTCTTAATCCCAGCAGCAATATTTTCTGTCCTGGAAGATGACTGGAATTTTTTGGAGTCTTTTTATTTTTGTTTCATTTCCCTGAGCACCATTGGCCTCGGAGACTACGTACCGGGAGAAGGCTACAATCAAAAATTCCGAGAGCTATATAAAATTGGAATTACATGTAAGTGTCAAACGAATCAGCTAAGTAAAAGGCATTTTATGTTAAAAAAGAAAAATCAGCATCAAACTGACAATCAGACTTCTCCTCTCCATTCTGTGAATAATGACCATTTGTCAGCTAGCAAACTGGGCATTAATTTAGGTAGCTGTGTGAAGAGGAAGCTGTTAAGTAAGGTCAATTTTCTTAGTTAAGAAAGAAAAAGCTAAAATGAATTCCATTATTTGAACCATAGCTATTTACTCTCTTATTAGAGTAATAGTAGAATATAGAACCATAGCTATTTACTCTCTTATTAGAATAATAGTAGAATAAAAACCCTCATGTAATTGTTATGAAAATGGTTAAGAGCATCTTGGGCTAACATGTCAGTGCATCACAGAGCCAAGGTGATCTGTGTAACTTAAGGTCATCCCATAAGGTTTGATGACAGGTGGACAGAGATGAATCAAGAAGCCATGGAAAATGAGGCAGAATAGCAAAGTTTCTGACTTCAGTTGTAACAGAAGGTAGCTGAAGCTGGCACTGGTACATACTAGCTGTCAAAGACAGACAAGTAGACTGGAATGTTAGAAAAGCAAGACCATGAATGCTAAATTTAAATTGTTTCATTATATTTGACACAGAAGAAATCATGGTGATCAGTGATTTTAAGAAAGTGAACCTTTTAAGAAGAAAATTACCTTTATGTTGCTATTCTGAGTAAATGTATGCTATGGGCAATATTTTCCAGTGACAGTGTTTTGAAGCATTGCAGTTTCTCATCCAGCTTTAAGATGAGCAGTCTTTGGGTCATCAGAGGCATCAGTTAAAAGATTTGAACAGCCAAAGCAAACCTTTCTGTCAGGTCCATTTCTTAGGCTGTTCTGCATTTGACTGTGCTTCTGTGCATGATCCAGCAGTCATAATGTAGGCAAAGAGTCTGTTAACTTGGTTTTGTGTTTTACCTGAAGAGAGGTTTTTTCATTCCTTGAAGCAGAGCCTTGAACTAGCCAACAGAACACTTTGTTTTATTGTCCTGCTAAGCCTGTTGCCCTTGCAGATCTCCTCCTCTCCCTGTTTTTCCATGTTTTTCTTATGAATGGTAGTGTTTAATTATTAACCTGCTGATCTGCAGAGTTAATTTGGAGATGCTAAGTGGTGAAGTGAATGGAAAGTCACACATGGCAAAGGCCTTGTTATAGGTTTGCTCTTCTGAAAACTCAGAATCTGAAGAAAACATTATGGCTCAGATTAAAGCTTTTTCAAGCTGTAGAACAATTAGGAAATAAATTGCAGGAAATACTAAAGGGAATTCTAAAAGGAAAAAGTGGCTTTTAGTTGAAGTTATGACCTTAGAATATCTAATTTCAATAGGTTTTAAAGTTACAACTTTTAAATTACTCTTTTTCTTTTCATGTGAACAATTCAAGGAACCAAATAAAATGTTTCCTCCTGAACCTAATTTTTCTATAAGATTTTGGACTTCTACATCAGAAAATGCTTAATGAGTGCTACAGGCTTTCCAAGAATTTTTAGGAGAACACAAGTCCTGTTCTAAATCAAGTGGCAATCAACTGGACTGAGTTTCAGAGATAATTACGAATTCTCAGTGCAGATTTATAGATGCTTTTCGATTGATATAGCTTTGTCAGTTCTTCCCTGTGTTAATGCATAGCTCCCATTTGGTGTTATGATATAAAGTTTAAAAACAATTAATAAATTTTAGCTCTAGTGCTGATTTAGATGAGTATTCAGTATTAAAAAATTGATTAATGGTACTCCTGGCAAGAAAAGGAGAGTGTTCCTGCCAGTGAATAATCTGTAACTACAGGTGAAATACTTATGCCTTAAGGTAACAGAACAGTGACCATATGGAAGTTAAAATCATTATTCTGTGGTAATTTTTCAGCACACCTAATGTTCAGCCCTTGAACGAGTGCATTCTGCTAATAGTTACACACTTAGTTTCTGCTTGATTTACTTGATTAAAATGATAACTAAGTAGTGATGCTCCTCATTGAGTTGTAATGATCAAAAGTAGGGATCTAATGAAACACTGAGATTAATAAATGTTTGTTTTAACACCTTCCTTTAAACTATATGTGTGTAAGTTTGGAGAGGATAAAAAAAAAGAGCACAGTGTGCTGCTGGTCATAGAGATCTCCATTTCAAAGTCTCAGTCTATGAGAGCTGACTTTTGCCTCTAAAAATAAGTCAGTTAGTACACGGCTAAAGCAATTTGTAATATATTTTAGGTAACACTTCCAGGTTTTGGGTAATCTCTGTACCTTAGTAAAACATTGCAAATATCCCCAAAAGGTGGAGTGACTGTGTCAGGTCTTTCGAATTCCAGGAGCAATTTTACAGTAATTTTTCATTTTGGTTTTATTAGGTTTGTACACATTTCTAGTTCCTTTGTTTTTCCAGGTATTTCAAGATATTGTATATCTACTAATTTTAGAGGAAAATAATTCCAAATTTTTCATGAAATAGTACGTGCTTCGTCCTGCTAAACTGATACAAATAACCAATGATCATACTTAGCTCCCATATTTTTACTTCTGCTTCTAATATGTAGGAATACTGTGGTAAAATTTTGTTTTCCATCTTTTGATCAAAATCTTTTGAAGGGCACTTAATCATGGAAGTCATAAGTAAATAGGGGAGTGTGCATGTGGTAAATTTTAATATTCCGGGTTTTTTTAATACCTTTGCACTTTTTTTTCTTGCACAGTTGTAACAGAACTGAAGCCACTAGTATTGCCTTTTCTGTTTATGTGGGGTCTTGCTGGCTGTAGAATTAAAAAGGAAAAAAACCCAAGAGTATCACAGTTCAAAGCTCTGAAATTATGCCATAAAGAAAATTAACATGCTAGTCAGACATGACAGGGGTGAGAAAAGTCACAGGCTCAAAACTGGTCACAGCCCTACTTGGTTTGCTAATAACAAATTCTTTTTTTACTCTTTTTTTTGTTGTTGTTTTTTGCACTCAGGTTATCTGTTGATGGGCCTCATCGCAATGTTGGTGGTTCTTGAGACTTTCTGTGAACTCCATGAGCTCAAAAAGTTTAGGAAGTTGTTTTATGTGAAGAAGGACAAGGAAGAGGACCAAGTGCATATAATGGAACATGACCAGCTCTCCTTCTCTTCCATCTCAGACCAAGCAGCCTCCATGAAGGACGATCAGAAGGCAAACGAGCCTTTTGTGAATTCCCAGTCCCCAACTTCCAATGACAGCTCTCTAAACAATTAATACACGGGTATCCATACCGGTGTTTTGGTGCATTTATGCTACTTACCATAAGAAATAGAAAGCCTCATATTTTTTTTCTCAAAATATAAAAGCTGGAAGACTGTGCTACTTTAACAAGAGTTTATCACTTCTGACATAGAAAAGACTTCTGTGGAAAATGTGAGAGCCACCCTGGGAAAAGGGAATAAATGTAAGATGTGGCTGGGAACATAAGGCCATTTTGGTTGAGGGATAAGGATTTAGGTGTACCACATTCAGAGATGCCAGAGAGAAAGGCTTGCACAAGCAACTTCGTCGAACATCTTGAGGAGACTAGGCCTTCACTGACATCCAGCTCATTGAGTTGCACGCCCCATCTTGCAACTGTTGACAATGGTTGACAGCAGATTTTGGGATGTGCATTTTGATAGTCACAGTTTTAATCTGATAGATAGCATCTTAATCTGGAAAACATTTTCAGAGCAATATCTCTAAATCTGGTGGAGGAGAGAATATCTAGGTCATCCCTCTATTACCCAGTAACTTGCAGGTGCAAACAATAATTCTAGAAAGGAAAAAATAAGACTGCAGTCTCTCCTTTGCCCATGCCATTTACATCTAAATTTCCTACTTCCTTAAAAGGTCCTTTAATCACCAGAAAAATATTGTCCTGAGGAGAGTGTGCCTTGAGTCTTCCATGCTGTTTGTTTTTTGTATGAAATACTTTTCTGAGAGATAGCAAAAGCAATTCAAAGTGCAGGATGAGGTGAGACTGTAGGGAAGGAAGGCAGATGCATTCCAGTCTTCCAAACTGAAGGAGTGGGTATTTAGCTATGTGGAATGGAATGAAAACAAGTCAGCATATGCCAAACGTGACTGGCACAGTCATGTGCTTGTGGCATTCTCCTAAGAGGTGGTGGAAATCTGTTCAGCAGAAGGACTCGGTGCTGTTCCTCCCACAGTCCAGCCCAGTATGTGCTCTGCTGAGCTGGTGGGTACACAGAGGAACAGAAACAGCATCACCTTTGAACATAGCTCCTACTTCTTCTTTTGCTTTTCTAACTGGTACTTGGAGCACTTTGGAGGAGAAGGGAGTGTTTCAGGTCAAAACAATTTTTCAGTTTTTCATACTGCAAGAAAAAAGGAAAAATGTCGCATTTGGTTCGGATGGAACCGAATTTTTTTCCCCTTGGGAAAAGTCACTAAAAAGTCTAGATCTCGCTCAACTTCTGAAGCTGGAACCTCTTTGGCTGTAACATGAGAGGTGTTTTAGTCCAGCCACCAGTCACTGTGCTGAATGCAGGGACCTCAGAGTGAATTTCAGTGAGCATGAGATGAGATTTAAGGGGTTGTAGTACTTTCTCTTCTGGCCTTAAGAATCTTACGATAGGGTAATCTTGATAATGCTTTGCAATGAACAAAAGATCCGGAGCACAAATAGCCATATTAGGACAGCCTCCCACATAGGAACAGTGTAGAGGAGAGCCTTTTACCTGCAGTGCAAGCATGCCAGATTGCCTGTAATTTGGCTTTTAGTGTTTAGAGCTGAATAACAATTTACTGTAAAAGAAAAAAAAAACCTGTGTGTCTAGATCTAGCGCACGTGGGAAAAATACTTGAAAGTAAATAACCCAAAATATACTGTGTTTGAGTTTAATTATAGCTAGCATCAAACAAATTTTTGTATCTTTACTGGAAAAACTTACTTTATGGGTAAATCAGCTGGAAGTCTTCAATTGAAATTTATATTTATAGAAAATCAGTGCTAAAGGTTTTGGTTGTTTTGAGTTTTATAGATTAGGTGAGAGCATATTGTGTTTGCATGTTCCCAGGAAAGTGGCTATTTTTATACTGCTTAGGTTAACACAGTTCTATTTATAATGAATGTTAACCAATATATATGTACATATATACATAAATATATTTATATACTGTACATATATCATAAATCACCAGAGTCTAACAGATTTAGGAATGGCATTTTAGATATTTTTTCCCCTAGTCTCCTCTTTATACGGTCAATATTTGAAAACTATGGCATTAAAATGACACTGATATAAAATTAAGAGTACTGTATGATAAGAAACATTTATACTATTTTTTTCAGTGGAACTTTACTGGTTGTTTTCAGTATCTTAAAATCCAAAATTTCTTTTAATTTCTGTGTAATGTTAAACTGCAAAGGATATGCACAGGTATTAAATGATATACAAAGTTGCTTTTGCAGCGTGTACACAAATGCAAAATGTAGACACGTGACATGAAAGCACAGAATTCAAAGCAGAAGCGATAAACTAAGCAGTATACTGTGATTGTAGGTGAATATTGTTATTTTAAACTTAAATAAAAAGTCTGGCTTTTGCCTGCCTGCACTATGAAGTGGGACTATTTTCTTTAGTGGTGTGTGTGCCTTGAATAAATCCTGTCTGCATTTATGCATCCTTTAGTTAGCCTTCCTCAGCTCAAGGAGGCTCCATTAATGCCAGTGTTGTACCTAACCTTGATATTAATTGTGGCTTAGTATTGTGCTGGTTCTTCCTTTAAAAAAAAAAAAAAAAAAAAA
>VWYP01006729.1:111709-138402 GCA_013400435.1 Pycnonotus jocosus
AAAAAAAAAGAGCAATCCAAGATATGTTTGGTTTTGTTTCAGATGCTGACTGCTTACAGCAAATAAAAAATAATGTCATAGCATTTATCATGTCCTTGTGAACCAACTGCTCCAATATTTGAGGAATCTGAAAAACTGATGAAAATAATGGCCCTCATTTCATACAGGCTTCAAATGAAGCCAGCATACAAGACGAGTTAAAACTGGAATCCAGATCAGAAGGAGGAAGATTATCATGCAAGAACCTCAGTATACCAGTGCATCCCTTACCTGGAGGCAAACTGTGAAGCAGGTGCATGTAAACCCAGATGGAGAGCATGGCTCATGGAGCAACAGTGCTGAAAAAAAGTTGCAAGAGAGAGTTAGAAATGCAAGCAAATTACTTGTACACATAAAAGGGTTGCCTGGGTTCTGTCTTCACTCTCCTGTCTTCAATTGTTCCAGGCACATATCCCACTAATAGCTTTATTCCTGTGTTACAGCTTACATTTGCCATCTTCTCTTCATCTGTCAGTCATGAAGTATAAACTTGTTTTATTGTTATTTCAAGGGAAAGAACTGGCAGGATAGTCATTGTGTTGGAGGAAAGAAAATGGAAAAACCCACTTGAGTTTTGATTTTGGAGCTGAGTGACAGCCATGTTGTCCCTTAATGAATGTGTTCTCTTCCCTAAGTTTCATCCCAAGGTTCACCAGTGGCACCTTGTGTGGGTGCTGAAGACTTGCTGGAGGTTGAAATGACTTATTTTCTAAGTAGGTAACTCTGGAGATTTTGCAGCTTTAATGTCAGCGCTACAATACCTCCCTCGCTGAGTGCTTATGTCAGAGGAGTTGCATAAGATCAGCAGTTCTGGATTGCATTAAATATTTGTCTAGCCCCGTGTTTTGTCTCTGGCAATGGCCAGGAGCAATATGTGAATTTGTGTAAGGAAGGGGCAAGTGTGTAGCAACCGTTCCCCAGGATGTTCTCCTAGCTCCCAGCAGTGTGCAGCTCTGGATCCAAGACAGTACCTAGGAGGAATGGAAAGTCAATGAGTTGTGGTGTGTAAAGAGATTTTACACTGAGGTGCCTGCTCTGTGCTTTGGTCAGTGAGAGACTGTCCTGCACAGGATCAAATGGAAATTTCCCACAAAGCTGTTTCAAGTTAAGTGCTGTGCAGTTAGCTGGCAGCTTGTATGGGATGGGCTCTTGCAAAAGGGAAGGAAGGAAAAAAAGGAGAAAGCCTTTTATGTGCTGTTGCTTGGACACTGCTGTCCTCCAGGTAGGTAGGAACTTGCACAGAACCTGTTCACTATTGCCAAATCTTGATTCTCCATGTTACAATCTGCTTTGTAAACAGTTGCCAGAAATGTAGTGAGATGAGCCATAAGTTAAAAATACTAGTGTCCTAGTGTTATTCCATTATTATTCATTGTTCTAGATTCTGCTTTCTACTGAAGCAAAATAAAGTTACTATAACAGGAAGCGGTGTTACTCCAAGTGTGCACCAGTACAAGAGAATGGGGTTCCTCTTCCCTGTACTACTATCAATATTGCAGCATATATCATGAAGCTCTTAGATAGCAAAAAAAATTTTTTGTGGCTTGTTTCAAACACAAACCATAATTTTGAGATCCTGGAGACTGCCTTTGTAAAGCTGGGTCTTCCTTAATGCAGATTAGGTACTTGGTGTATGTAATTTTAATGCCTACCATGTTAGTCTCATTGCTTCCTAAGTTACCATTCCACTTTTTGTCATGGAGTTCTTATCACAATTATCTTCAAGGTTCGTCATGTTGCCACTGAGTATGAGGACTGTGATGCAGTTATTTTGCTGGTGATGCAGGTCTGCCAGAGCCATTGCCTGAGCTGATAACAAAACAATCTCACTCGTGGCAGTTAGCGCCAAATGACAGATTTAGGTAATGAGGAGGGACAGTGTGGCTGGGAGCAGGTGCACAGGCTGACAGCCAATGTCAGGGAAAAATCATCCTGGCAAACTGCTAAGTGACCACACAGTTTTTGCTGGACTTCATTGCCTGTCACTAGGAGTTAGAGGAAGGAAGAGCAAGGACATTGCCAAAAGTCATCTGAAATGAAATTTAATGGCAGTAAGTTTTTCACCATTTATCTACAGTCTGCAGCTCTCTGTTACCTCAGTTGCACCATATATTCCATGAATCAGGATAATGGTTTGGCATTTCCCCAGTGTAGATGGCTCCTGTGGCCCCTGAGGCAAGTTATGCTTGTTATCCTAACGAGTTTTTTCTGTGTTAAGTTTACTGCGTGTTCAGACCCCTGAGCAGGAGGTCAGTGTCACTGCTGAAACTTTCCAAGGGCAAATGTGGCTTAGGCATTTCCTGGCCTTGGGTCAGCCTTTCATTTTAGTGCATAGGCTGTTTGGAAACTCTCTACCTTAAAAAGTGAGAAACCCACTCTTCTGGGAGGCTCAAAACTCCCCAAATCCATTTGGTGCTGTTCCCAGGACTTTCATAGTCTTGTGTGTATAGTGCATATGTGCAAGTATTTGGAGTAGCACATAGAACTGCCACTTCTTTACTCTATGCCTGATTTTTTTTGAGGCTGACCCCCTTAGCCTTCTGGATTTCTCTTCTGCATTTGGGAACATGGCTCACAGTATTCTCTGACTGTCCTTAAGCTCTCACTAGTACCTGGCTGGACTATATCAATCGGTGGTGAAGAGAGATTCAGAGAGTAGGAAGGGACTTCATCATCTGCCCTAATGATGGGGATTAGGTGAGGGGACAGGAAAGCCCCATCCCTGCCCATTAGCTTTAGCTGCAGCCACCACTTTCTGAAACCATTTCCAATGTCTGGAATGATAGGACTGTATGGTTCACTCATCTGCACTGTGCATATCAGCCAGTGCTCATGCTAATGATAACGTAATGACATAAAACTAATAGCTCAGCTAGAAGAATTAAATTTTTGGTTTTGAGTCCATTGCTGCTTTGCTCATGAGCATTAGACTGATTGAATCCTGACCTGCAATATCATATCTGGACATATTATCCTACAACTGTAAAGCTTCCATCTCGACCCCACATGGACAAAAATTAATTAGTATGTTTGCATAAACAGAAGACAGCAAACTGTAGTGTCAGTTTAGATAGGAATTAGCAAATCCTAGTTCTGCATTTCTGGGCTAGTTTCCTGATTATGGGCAAAGATCTGTTAAATTTGTTTAGCGACTGCCAGCTGTGATTTGAGGCATACTTTCTGAACAGAGATGCAAAAAATATCATTGCCCAGTAATGAAACACAACATCATCTTTTGGATAAAGTCCCTCAAATGTTTAATAGGCTACTTTTGCAGATTAATGCTATTTGCATGGGATAATAAGCCCTGTTTGAAACTTATTATGCAAAAATGAAAATCCACACTCCATTTAACTCAAATTCCTACTGCATGTTCAGTGAAGACAAAAATCAATACAAAAGAAGAAAATGAAGAAAATTTTGTAGCCCCTCTTCTGGGGAGCTTGAGCACTTGGTATTGCTGATGCTGCTGAGAGCTGAGAAAATCCCCTGGCTTTCCTGACCCATGCAAGCCATGAAGTTGGGCAGTCTGCCCTGGGAAGCTTTGCAAGCAACATCATCAGCCTTGAGAAGGTGGAGTGGTGCAGGAAGAGCAGCCTCCGTGGGGCACAAGAGGAGACCACAGGTGCTCTGAGGCCAAAGGTAAGTAGCAAAGATGGCCAGTGAAGAGGGGCCATGGCAGGACTTGGAGGGTCAGGGGCAGTCAGCCTGCTCCAGCCCAGCCCTGGGGAAGGGCCAGTGCCCGAGGCAGTGTGAGGGGAGGAGGAGAATAATTTGGCAGCAGGATTATTAAAGAGGTGCTGTCATTATTACAAAACTTGACAATCTGTTACAAGTAGGAGGCGTGGAGGGAAAAGATGAGTTTCTTTTAAAGGCAGAAATGACCCTTTTGATGCTCTTCTGTGGCCTCTTACAGGAACCAAGACATCTGCAGTATTAGAGCAGATGGGATTTCCAGATCTGATAGAAACAGTCCCCACTCTCATCCTCTGTCCCTGATGCTAATTACCTTCCCTGTTAAAAAAAATCCTGTTTTCTTTGGCTAACTGCACAATTTCTAATTAATTGTTCCAAAACCAGCATTGCTATAGGACTTGGTTGAATGTTTGTCTGCTATGTGACAGACCACATCATGTTAAGCTACCAGCTTGCCCTGAAAAGATGAGCATCCTTCAGATGTCCTCTTTAATAGGTGAGGCAGGCCATGCTCCTCTGAGCACTGAACATGAGCATCTTGTCAACAGCTCAGCTCATTCCCAGTCCAGTTTTTCAACATGCATCTTCAGCACAGCACTGAAACCAGGGTGCCACATGCCTGCCCATACCCAGGGTGCTGGCTCTGCAGAGGGGCTGTGCTGTGGCCATGGAGTACAAAAGGGAGATGGCATTAGCCACCATGCACCTACCTCCATGCTTTCCCTCCTTTTGGGGACCCTCAGGTTTCCCTTCATCCTTCTCCCCCATGGAGCACACCTGATACTTGCCTCTACCTCTACTAACCAGGGGGAGATACATGGGAACAGGGAATCTGTGGCAGCATCTCTGCCCTAGATGGTCCTAAGTGTCTGACACAGAGACATTAATTTTAAACAGTTTATGCTGCACCCCACAAGAGCCAGGAGCTTTTAAAATGCCTCCTAGTCCATCTGCCTGGCCTGCTGTGCAGGTGTTTGCTTCTTGTGTACACCCTTGGGATGCAAGAGGTTGTCAGAGCTCAGAAGAAATGTGGGCAGACCCACCAGGAGGGTCAACTGCACATTTACTTCAGGCAGTCTCAGAGCACTCAGTTTGGGCAATAGGGCTATCTCATCAATCCTCCTGCCCTCCTGGCTGTGCCTCAGGCATCAACAAGGTGCTGAGAAAAATATGGATGTATAAATGCGCCTTTCGTCAGGAGTGAAGCCCCTTGCAGGAAGGACATTGCACAGAGAAGGAAGATGTATTTTTATTAACTTCAGGGTGCAAGTAAAAAAAAAAAAAAAAATCTTACATGCACTGGAGCTGCTGCAGGGCTGTAGCATCACCCTGTGATAGACGGTGTCCCTGTCATGATCTTGGGCACACTTGTACTACAGTCCCCTTGGTGCAGTCTAATTGTTATTAAATGCAACTGAGGATGCAATTTCCTATGAAAGATGAGGCAAGAGACTTAACTCCAAGGTACTGAGGTGAGTAAGGCAATGTCCTGAGTCATGGAGCGAGGTCCCACCTTTAAACAATCCAAAGCTACTGCCAAGCTACTGATAATTTTGATGGTGCAAGTACTGCTACCTCATCTTCTCACAGAGGAGGCTAATAAGAGTTGCAGTTTTTGATTTGCAAGTCATGCATTGAAACATAAACCAATCTCAACATGAAAATTGGTTTTTTAGAAGTTTTAGTCCTGAATGCCCTTAGATGTGAACCTGGCAACTAAACAGAGTGATGTAATGATTGGTACGCGGACAGGAGACTGACACTAAAAGCTTGAACAAAAATAGATCCCCTGGGCAAATGATTACCCAGGACTTTCTTTCCCAGCCGCAAAATGTAAGCCTGGATGAAACTCCCAGAGGTGGTAGCTGTAGCAGAGGAGCAGAGATGAATGGAAAGCCCACAGTCCTGGTTCAGCAAGACCCCCAATAAGATAATTTCATTGAATTCCAAGAAACAAGAGGATGGGTATGCACCAAACTGACCTAGATGACAGCAAAGAGAAAAATTTGCTTCTGCTACTTTTCTGCCTTTTGTGCCAGTATCACTCTTTGCAGCCATCCTGTAATCCAGAAATGTCACCCTTCTTGAATGAAATACAGGCTTGGTTTTAAGTGTTCTCAGAGATGTTACATCAGCAGCACGATGGTGTGCTAATGCTATCGTGTTGGCAGCTCCGTGAGGCATTCCCTGAGGTCATGTGGTCAATCTGACATTTTAATTGCATCTCATCATTTAACCTCACATTTTGTTAGATGTGAGATATAAAATCTGTAGAAAACCTATGTGTCACGTATTGCAAGGAATTACCACTCCAATTTAGCCTGTAGTTTCTCACCTCTCTCAGAATCCAATTTATCTGTTTAATGATTTTATAAACCCTTCTGCTTGATAGACCATGGCTCTATCACACTTCAAAAATGCAACCAGATTCTGTTCCCTTTGTATTTGTGCTACTCTTTTACCAGAGATTAAAGCATTGACACAAACAGTTTATCCAAGAATCAGAAGCATGTATGAGATCTGGAGCTTCTCCCTCAATCTCAAGAGCCCAAATTCATCTCTCTAATGACAAAGTGGTCTCTAAAGGACTATGAGGAAGCAAGAACAGGCAGTGAGATCAGAGGTTATTTTCAATTCCTGTCTTGCTTGTATTCAATTCATAATCTCACCCTGATGAAGCAGCCACAGTGCACATTCCCATGGAAATTTAGCAAATTTAACGTAAAACGTGCCTGTTTTGCATCCAAACTTCAAGGCCATGCACAAATCAGAGTATTAATTGCTATTCTTCTGTGTGTTATTGTTTAGCCTCAAATCCAGCTAAGTGGATTACAGGAAGTTATTTGTGACAATTCAATTTGAGGGACAAATTCAAAACAAATATCGACTTGTGCTTCATACCAGCAGCAGGTATGTATTTAAGCTATGGCAGAAAATATGTTTTTGTTAAGTTTAAGTCTTACTCAGTTATCAGTCCTCTGAGAGATGCTGCTGTCAAATGGTTTAGGCTAAGCACATCCAGCATGTTTAATGGCTGCCAACACTGGTTCTGAGGGAGATTTTTGCTAAATAGGGCTCCTGCTGAGGAAAGAAGACTTCATGCCCATTTACATTACACATTAACCGCTGGGAAATATTCCTGGGTTAAAAATGTGCACTTTAAATAACAGCTCTGTTGGTTATGTGTAAATGGGCTGTACCTTTTCAGGTGTTTGTATGCAACATTTTCTATTTGTTGTCACTTAATAGAATTTGGTTCTCCTATTCTAATAAAACAAGAAAACCTGGATGAGTATTCAGCTTGGGAAGGGTACAGATTGGAAGCCATACTTTACAAATAGTCATGGTTTCTGTAGGCAAATTTTCCCCAAAATGATAGGATCTTTCCCAACCCAGATCTACTGATGTGTGGAAATCTTTGCAGGACTGGACTTGGGTCAAATCAGAGGAAAAAGCCCCTCAGTTGCAAGGACATCTCAACTGGAAATGGCAGTATGTTTTTTCATCATATTCTTTCTCAGTTTCGTGCTCTGTCAGCTGCCAGACTTGAGAGTCTTCCCCCGTCTTATCTAATGCCACTTAAAATTTCATGGAAAAGAGCAAGCAAAGTTGTTGCTGGACCACTCTGAGGCCAGGAGGGACAGAATTTGTTGAACTGCCAAAAAGTTGTCCCTGTGCCACTGAGGCATCCACACACATAGACCAACATCCTGGTGCTGGCTGAAAAAACTGTAGTGCCCTAAAGAAGAGCAAAATTCAAACAAACCCAAAACGAGCATCATCAACCATGGAAAAGAAAATCTTTCCTGGCACCAGGGGATAACCAGGAACCTGGCTAGCATGAGGTTCAACAGCTAAATCTTGTGTCACAAACACATGTGACTAAGTCTCCTTTTGACTGGAATTCTGAATAATGCTAAAGCAACTGAAACCCCATATATTACACCATCATTTCCAAATCCAAGAACCATCCCCATGTTCACACAATCTCTTCTGTAAGTTAATCCAACGTTATCTTGTAACAGTCAAATACCTTTTCCCAGCATCCCTATTCAAAGGTGGCTCTGGCTCATTATTTCTGAAAGTTAAATATCTTCTCTCCAAGCCAAATCCTTTCAGGGTCAGTGTACATCTGCTTAATCTTGTAGCAGCTTTTATCTGAATGGAAATAATTCCTCTCTCTTTCTGTATTTATTGCTCAAATGTAATCCAAACTTCTCTCAGTCTTCTGTTAACACAGCTACACAAGACAGGCTATTTCATCTACCCTTCAGAAACAGAGAAACTCAACTCGTGTTTCTGAGTAGCCCTTTTCCCTTTTGTCTGTTTAAAACCATCTTTTTGAAAGGCAGCTGATGAGAGGTGCACACTGACAGCTCAATGAGGCTGTTGTGCTGCCTTAGCCAGTGCCAGGACCTTCCATGACACCATGGAAAACTTCTCACATGGTACTTCCTGGATCTACTATCACGTCTTTCCTGGCTGTGGCACTTACTCTAAGCAGCAGCCTATGGTTTTGCAGTGTAACCAGATCCTCCTCCTCCTCAGCATCCCTTGAAAAGGTCTCAGAACAAGGCAACACACTTTCTTTGATCCCAGGTGAATTATGCCACACTTTTTCCCCATCCCATTCCATACTTTTACTAGCTCCAGGAGTACCTAATTCCTCCTATGACAGAATCCAGTCATCCATCATAAATACAGGCCTTGTTCTGCACCATAGGCGTGAAGGGAGATGGGCTAACTTGTGATTTGAGATACCTCTGTGGGCTGGTAACACCCCACCAACTGATCTTTTTATACTGTCCTGTTTGCCCAAGTCCTTAGGTTGGGTGTAATTCTTGAAGTACATCCCAACTCTGTAAACAAATTATTGCGAGTCACTCTTCTGTAGAGATGAGGCCAACCAATCTGTGCTTTTTCACAGCAGTTCCCACATGTATTTATTTGTATGTAACAGCTAGATATTTCTATGATCACATATTCTTTTCAGTGAGCATGATGGGTTTTGCTATCTTCCAGCTTATTTGCTCATTGATAAAATGTAACAAAGAAGATGAAAAATATTTGCCATGTGTGCTTGAAAGAAAAAAGGAAGTGTCTTGTGTCTTGATGGATACCAAAACACTGGCTATACAGGTGAAATACAAGATGTTAAATGGTTTAATCTATTGGGTGTTTCTGCTTGATGTCCTTCCCCTTCTCTCAGTAGGAGGTGGTCACAGAGAGCCCAGATCTGCCTCTGCTCAAGTGAGCAGTGTCTTTCGTTTGCACAATTTCCAACAGGTCCCCAAGTGCTCAAGTGTTAAATGAGATTCCCTGCATATGAGAAGTGGGGAGAAGCCTGTTTCACCTTCCCTTGCCTGTGAGGAGGAATACTGGCCAGGGCCCAGGCTGGCTGGTGCCTTCCCATTGCTTGGCAGGCAGGATCGCAGATGGTCCGGAAATCAACCTCATTCCATGCCGGCTCATCTCCCTGCCATGGTCATTAATGAAGGTGCTTATGCTGCTTTTCTCAGAAAGGTCAAACATATGCTGGCTAACAGCTCTCACCAATTCATTTTGCCCCAGTAGTGTAGAGTTGCCATTTGTGGGTTTTCCCAATCTGCAGGCTCACTGCAGAATTTACTTCCCACAGAAGATGGCTGCAGCTCCACGTTCATGCTGCTTTAATAATTTTCCTCCTCGGGGTGAGGGTTTGTTTGTTTGTTTGTTTGTTTGTTTAATCATCTCCTGCTCTGTTGTGCTGAGCTCTTTCTCAGTGCCTCACACTCCCCCACTCTGTTCCAGTGCCTGCTGTTATTCTTGGCACCCGAATCAATGCTAACTGGTATATAATCAGCCTGTGTTTTACCGACCAACATTTGTTCCACTGTCAGCTTTCATTTCAGCTTCTGCTCTCATGCCAGCTACTGTTCTACTCCCTGGTGTGGAGCTCAGATTGCTCTGTGGGGTGCTGTACGCCACTCTTTGGGCCTCTTCTCATCAAGTTCTTGTCTGTACCAGGGAAGCTTGTTGCCAGTGTCTTACCCTCACTTCTTCCTAGTGTGGATACTTGGTCCACGTCCATGTACCTGCATGTCCTGTCCTCTTGTATTTGCAGGTTCATGTGATTGCAATTCTGCACAGAGTATTTCCTAATTTTAAGCCTAATATGATAAAATATTAAATAAATGGCTCTTGAGAGGCACAGGTAGATTATAAGATGCCTCTTTGGGTGTTGTGATAATTACATTCTGCCTGTGATAATGAAAATGCTAAAAACCTGTTTTACTTGATCCCCACTTTTCTAAATTCATATTTATTGATGACTGGATGCATGTGTTATGCTGAACCAATAGAAATGTAGCCACTTAGGCATTTATCTATATATTGTCTATGCTGTGTGGGACTAGATTGTGTAAATCAGACTTTGATTTTTGTCAATAAGAAGCCACAATTAAAATAAAGGAAATTGGTGTACACCACAAGGTACCACAAGGAAAGGACCACAGTGTTTGGGCTGGTGGAAAAGGGTACAGTGACCAGCACATCAGACCTTTGGTTAATGAAGCAGGAGAAATGGAATAATGCAGACAGAACAGCTGGGCTCATGTGTCACCTGTTCTGGACTCCAGGGGTCTTTCTTCTCTAGCATCACATAGCTGATAAGTTCCAGGCAAACTGGAAGGAGGACACAGCATGTCATCATCCAGAATGTGAGAAAAGCCTGCTGGAAAGAGCTGAGCAGCCAGGAAAGGCACTCACCCCAGAGAGCCAGAATATAAAGGGAAGATGAATACAATTTTTTTTTAAAGTTTCCTCAATTTATGAAGCAATGAGGTAAAATACCAATAACCAAACAAAAAGAATCACAATTCTTTGCTTTTTTTGAATAAGGAAGAGATAGAAGAGTGACCAGGGGATAAAATATTCTGATAAGATGCAGCAGTTCATTTAAAAATAATTAAAGATGACAGCCTGGATCCCAAGATAAGGAAAGCAATGGTACAAAAAGGAATCATCAGCTCAGTAAGAGTCTGGCAGCTCTTTTGTGTGGCCTGATGTGTTTTCAAAACTAGACAATACTGTCTGTTGGGCAAACACCAATGGAGAGTAAACAAAGCTGTATTTTTTTTTCAATGGATAAAGTAGATATTACCTTAAAGGCTGAGTTAATATTCCTCAATAGACCAAATCCTGCCCCCAAATCATACTCAATGCTATCTTTGAGATGTTGTCATTTTCTTTGAACTAAACATGTTTGCTAACTTTACTGGATCAATGTGAGTGTACAGGCACAGAGCAATCTGCAGAGCTCCTTACAGAAAAGAAGTGTGTCCTCTGGGGTTCAGGCAGCATCACCTCTAAATGGCCTCAATGAGGTCAGGCAGCTGGTGCAGGTGGTGGCAATCAGTGTCTGGGTGGGGAGAGGCTGTTTTGAAGGACAAGAGCTTCTCTGCAGAGAGATTAAACAGGATATCATGAAAATGTAAGGAAAAAAACCCACCTGGTAAAACAAGTCCTGGCAGCTTTAGCTATGGAGTGAGGGCTTGCAGCAGAGAGTGATGGTGGCTCTTATCAGTGCTGGCAGGTGCAGGAGGTGTGAGCAGCCTTGCAGGCAGACAATCCAGGTCAGTGCATCCACGTATGTTCAATGGCTCTGGCCTCACTTCTGGAAAAAGGTAAGACCCAGGTGTGCATCTTTTGCTTGATGCATTTTTCCCCAGTTCAGGGCCAGAGCTGTGGAGCATCTTGGGCTGATCCAGGGGTGTCAGGGCTGGTGAGGGGTTGCAACTGGTGCTTGGGGTGGGTGCAGCTGTGAAGAACTGAGGATGATGCTGGTGAGTGAGTAACTGAGACTAGAAATGAATCAGAGGGCTTTGATGGAAGCAAGCATAAGGTAGAAGATCAATTTTCTTTTTAGATTCTCACAAGTGCTGTTTGAAGGCCTAGAGAAAAAGGCTGAACTGCCCTGGGACTAAAGGATGAGTTTCCTATCTGAGGGGAATAGCAAGGCAAGGATAAAGCCCTTGTTATGAGAATAGCCAAATATATTCCTTTGATCTAGCTGGGTTTAAAGCTCATTGATATGTTTATTAGCTTCCTCTTATCTGAGCCATATGCCTTCTTGCAGCTGCATTTCCCTTATCACACAGCAGAGGAAAAGACTCAAAATGCCTAAAAAGCATGTCACTCTTTCAAATGCTTCATAAAATCCCAGCTGTCACCCGTATTAATGTCATAAATGATCACTCATCCATGTCCTCCGTAACTGCCTTAAGTCCTCCTTGCTTTCCCCTTGATTGCCCGCTCCTTTCTCCTCCCTGTCTTCCCTTCACCTCTCTCGCCTTTCTCCTCTGACCACCTCCAGCTGAACCACCCCCTTCAGGGGATCCCTTGGGCTCTTCTTTCCTCTGTCCCTGCCCTGTTCACCAAGTGAATGGTAGCTTTAAAACCTCTTGGGATGCAAATGTGCCTTCATGTGAGTCTCTGGCACATCTACAAACCCAGCTGCTCCAGACACTTACCAGGAGAACAAATCTCCCCATTGTGGTGCTCAGTGAATACCAAAGAGGTGAGTGCCATGGGGTGTCAGGCATTAGGGTTGAATGCTCATGAAGTTCCAAAAAATGAAGCAATCTTCAGCAAAATGCTGGCTGTCAGAGATTGGAAGTCTGGTATGTCCCAACTATGCTTATTTGGGAGAGATTTTTGCATGGGACAGCCCCCTGTAGGGAGGTGGAGGTATATGTTGATATATGTTGGTGCCCTAAAGCACACCTATAATGATATGACCTCTGTCTAATCTCCTCCTAAGGCTGGCACTTGGTTGTGTTTAGGTTGAGTGAACTTTCACATATGAAATGTCTTTCCCATATGCAACAACTCAAGTGTATTTCTTGCTTGGTGGTAACCTGCAAAAGTAGGACATGAGACACCACGATATTGTGTAGAGCCTGGGAGAGGAAGATGATCACCTAGGGCTGAGGCACAGCAGTGTACAAAGGAGCTGGACAGCCAGGTTGAGTCTGAGCTGGTATGAAAACCTCACCCACACCGTGGCTTGTGGAGCGCATGGACATGTTCTGAGGCTCTGCTTGACCCCACAGCCCAGCAGGAGGCAGGACCTACAGCTATGGAGGGGACACAGCACCTGAGTACCCCAGTAAGCATAAACTGAGGACAGGACCCATCCCTTCTTTCCTGCATAAATGGCATGTCTCTTGTCCCAAGGTGCTTGTCACATCATTCTGACTGAGGGTGTGCTCTCAAGGCAAAGCACCAAGCCCAGGATCTGGTGCTACTCCTGGAGGACCAACAGAGGGCACAATGAAAAAGTCCACATGGAATAGGGGTACCCTGCATGGAAGTAGTGTTTGGGCACCTGCAGTTGCAATTACAGGCTTCCACCTGCCTGTAGCCCTTCTCTTTGGTTTGTTTTCCTGAAGGGAGGTTCATGTTCTGCCTGCATCTCACACGGCCTCAGCTGAGGGAGATGTGGCTTGCAGGAAGCCATGATGTTGGTAGGGCTCTTCTCCGCCCACAAGGCTAGGATGTCCAGGTGGCACCTCACACCAAACAACATGGCAGAGGGGTCAGGGGGTTTTAGATTAGTTTAGTTTTGTTCAGGCTTTTTATTGTTGCACCAAACTTCACTGATGGAATTGCCTGAGACATGCAGAATTGCAGCTTTTGTGTGTTTGATTTGTCAAACCCACCTTCATGTGAATAGATTGGGAAAAATCACACTGCATGGCTGCAGCCTGCCAGAGTTCTTGCTTATGAGTTTATCCTTAGCTGGCTGTCAGCTACAGACACATCTATGTTATCAGGGGGATTTTTTCCACAAAAGGATTTTTTTCTCTCCCTAACTTTCTTCATGGAGTAATTAGCACAGTTTAGCCTTCCCTGAGCAGTGTATTGGTGAAGAAAAGCAAGTGGGACAGGGTACAGGCAGAACACCAAGGTGTGGCTGGAGCACAGACATCATTCTCATGGCTATGCTCAGCCAAGGGCTGCTACAAAGGACAATGTGGCAGGAGAGTGTAAGCAGGCTAAGATCAGTGTTCTGCATCAACAGAGCTACTTCTAAACAGTTTTTCTTGTGCTAAGTCTTCATTAAAACAAAAATAAATAACAAAGTTTGGTTCGTGTTAGGAAGATTGTTTAGGAGCCTTGATGTTAAGGTGGTGTTTGGTGGTCCATCCTCCAACCCCATCCAGCCTGACATTTGAGCTCACCTTCCTGCCCCTTCTGACGAGGGACACAGCATGGTTACAACAGCAAGTTTATTGACCTGTTCCAGCCTGTGTTGAGATATTGCTGCATGGATGTTTGACAACTAATCCACAGAGCCCACATGATATGAGTTGTTTCAGCTAGCAATCCCTTTTAACACCTTCCCTTTCCCAAATAACTAATCTGCTTCCATTTAATTTTCACCCACAGGGCTCAGTTTTGTTGATTTGACCTCAGTGACCTCAGCCAATACATCAGCACCTCCCTATCTCTTGGGGTTGCACCTACAGGGAGTTTCCAATGCTCTTGTTTCAGTTGCTGAAATGCCTGGTATTTTTTTCCAATTCCTGTTAGATTACTGCAGTCCCAGGTGTGATTGGGAGCTGCTTTCCCTCCTCTCTCCTCTGCAATATTTGGTGCTTTTCCACACTCTTTTCCTGTTAGTTCAGCCTAAGGACTGGTCTGTGCACAACCCTTAACAGCTGATACTTCCTTCTAAAGGCTGTGGAGTATAAACCCTTTATGGCTGTATTTAAGTTTGTTGCTTTCAAGAAATGGTGGTTTCAATTCTATTCTTCTACTAAAATACTGAGGCTGCCAAAGGCTGAGTGAAAGGAAAAAAGGCAAAATACTGAATCCTGTGAACTCTTTGTGTAGAACACCAGTCTCCCCTAAGCTGTTCAGCTGGTATTAACAGTACACCCAGCTTGAAGGTTTCACACATTTGCAACTTTTTTGGGCTAAAAAATACTGCCTTCAGACCCAGACCAGATTTCATAATAAATATCTGGTGCTCACTGGAAGAAGTATGCTTTTCCAGACACTGTCAGGTCTAAGCTTTCATCAACTCAGCAGCTGGGCAATTTGCTTTTTATACTCTCTGTGCCCTCACTTGCTCTCTGTGCCCTGCGTTTGCTGTGGGACCAATTGTACATCACTTGACAGAGAGATTGCCAGGGCTCTTGGGCAGAAGAATCCATTGCTTTGATTGTTGAAGTCAGCAAAGGAGAAACCACTCTCTTTGGACTTTCTGCCTGTGTCTGTAGCAATCTGGAATGCTGATTTACTTTCTAATGTGTTTGGGCACAAGCGCTGCCCAAAGAGTTGGCAGAGCTGGGTGAGGTCCTATGGGAGCAGATGGTGGAGCAGGAGTCTTTGAAAGCTGAGCTTACAAACTGAGGGAAGCAGGAGAGGAGATGAAAGACACAGGATGGACACTAAGGGAAGAAATACTAGAAATAGGGACCGTGCCAAAAGGGGCCACAAGGAAGTAAGGCACAGAGAGAAGTGGCAATGATTTGAACTTTTGTAGATCACAGCGACAGAAAGACTCTATAACTTACTGTTGCCAGTGGCAGCTTCTGGAAGAAAAGTGCATGGATCTTATTGCTTTTCTTCATAGGAAGATGCAATTTTGAGGGTCAAACTTTGCAAAACCCATGTTCTAAGCCTCTGTGGGAGGGAGGTGTCTGGCAATTAAATGCTGGCATCAGGCAAGAAACTGCCTTCAGACACTGAGCTCCCACCCAAATCCCTGCTTTGACACTGTGACAGCTCTTGGGAACAAAGAGTGGCCTCATTTTGGAATTACTGTGTATAACCACCTAGTAAGTGTGGTGTATTTGCTTCTGCAAGCCACAAACAGAACCATAAAAAAAAGTTTTGCCTGATTACATGGGTCATGAGTAGTGAACATCCATCACCACCTGGGTCCTTCCCTCTGTGACACAGCCTGCTTGAGTCTCCTTCTCCCACAGCAGGACCTGCACTCAAATGTTTTTGCAGAAGCCCAAACACCTCATTTTGCTGTGCAGACAAATCCTGTAATTTATTCCCCCCATTTTCTGATGTAAGACTTACAAAGGCACTCAAACACACCACTACTAGATAGCTAGGAGCTGGAGTTCAAAGCTAGAGCTGGAGCCCAGGTGAGGTGGCACTGGGTTATGAGAGGGCTGGTGCTCCCTTGCACAATGCAAATACTGCAGTCCTTTGTGCCTCTCGCCACTAGTTTGCCTACAATACCTGAATTAGTCTGAGTGTCACCATGCCCACAGCACCTCTGCTGTCATAGAACTCCATCATTATCACGTGTTACAAATTTGTAAAATGAGAATGCTCTATAAGGAGAAATCTCACCTGTCTGAAGCTGGCCATGCCATGAATGGATGATCTGACATTTCAATTTCTCTTTATCTTCCACCTAGAAAGGGAGAGAAAGCAAAAGTCCCTTAACACCAGATTTCTGTGGCAGTAAATGTACATCTATTTTTTATGTACTCAGACATTACAGCGTGAGTGTGCAGAAAAACACAAAAGAAACAACAGTTTTCCTTTCATGAAAAAAAACCCAGAAACAGTGTGGTCAGACAAGACAATGAAGGTGAGATAAAACATTGAATAGCTGTATTAAGCAAGGTCCCACTTTGTTCAGTGTACAAATGGGTCCCACAGGAGAAAGCAAAACAAACAGCAAGTGGAAACCTGTAATTCAATACAGTGTTTGAAAAAATGACCTCAGTTGTAATGTTTCCTAGCATCCAGATAGTTCAACCAATATTACAGGACCATTAATGTCATAGGCTGTGTTTTATTTTACTCATAATCCAAGAAAAGAGAAGGAAAAAAGAGATTTGTTGCAGGTGTGCTCAGTACAAATTCTCTACAAAGGTAAATGGCTGATATGCCAGGAGATGGTCAGGCTTAAATTTATAACACTCCCCCTAGAAATGCAGGACTGGCCTGCACTGCCAATGCCATGCAGTGTGCTACACATTTGGCATGACAGGTAAAAGAAAGATTGTACGTAAAGGTGATGCAGCTGAAGCACAGTGAAAACAGCATTTTGGAAACTGCTTTCAGTGTGGGAAATCATAGGATTTGAGTGACAGGACTGGATCAACAGAAGGGCTAGGGAAAGAGGCATGAAAAACTTCCATGTGGGTCTAGTTTGTCTGTTCACCCCTTGCCTCCTCTCTACAGTCAGCATCACACAAGGCAATCTCTCATACAACAGATTATTCTCTGCTGCCTGCTGTCTGGGCAGGGTTGCTAGTGGAATGGGGTTCTTCCTCCTGGTTTGATTACTGAGCAGAGAAGAAAAAGAAAGAAGTACTTTAATCTGAAAGGAAAAGTTCAGTTTTGTGGATTCTTGACAAGACAGTTTGGTATGAAAAGTAATCCTGTTGTGAGGGGAAACTTTTAATCACCCCTTTCTGTAATAAGTATTAACAACAGATTAGTAAAATTATAAATCTGATCTTTTAAAGTTAATTAAAGGAATTTAAAAATATATATTATTCAAAGGAACTGTTTCTGATAAAAACCCCCATGTTCTTAATCCCATTTTTTTCAGTGTGTTCAAAACTAGCCACTTAATTTGACCAAAATTCATTGATGAAGTTCTCCTGAGGCCTCTTTAAACACTGGAAGGGCTATGTGAGGTATCAAATAGCAATGGTCAGCTTCATTCCTATTGTATTGGCCCACCTGGCTCAAAAATGAGTATGAGTGCCTCTTCTCTGGACACAAATACTTCTTTTTCCTCCGTTGCAGAAAGAGCAAGGAAGCACATTAACTGAGCATGGCCACAGTCTTGAGGGAGGGTGTTGTCAGCAGTCTTGTATCTTCCTCCAGCTTTTCACTGCACCAGTGTTAGCAGGTATCACCCAAGTCTTACCTGATCACTTTGAATTCTTTGGTGTTCCCTGCCCTTTCCCTCAAAAGGTGACACCTGCAGAGGGCAGAGATTTGGTTCTGCATCTCACCTGAGTTCTTTCATTCTCCACCAGCTCCTCAGTACCAGTCTGGGACCCGAGCCTTTACACCTTGACTTCTCTCAATTAGTTGAGCCTCTATGATGCACAACTTGCTTTCCAGGTAGATGATTTTACTTATGAAAAAAATAGTTATTCTGTCCTCATTGTTTTGGAGGGAAGATGTGTATCCACCTTCACTTAGCCCAAGTGTTGTGCACATTTTCTTATATAAATGGGGTTTTATCTTCAAGTAATCAATAAGCTAAAGTTTTCAGATGCTCTTATCCTATTGATCTTCACCAGACACTTAAGTTAAATTTTAGTTTAAGTATTAGAAGGATGATTCATGTAAAAATGCTAGCAAGCTCCTCACTGACTGCCCAGGCCAGCACTGTCCTGGTTTCACTTTCAAAACCCTCTGTACTTCTGATGCTTGGGTGGGTCATGTACCTCAGTGTTCTTTTTCAGTTTTAGCATGGATTTTGCATTCTGTTTGACCTGCGAGCAGGTATCTCCATCCTTTAGTAGCAGCTAAGACACAAGCCCCAATCCCCACACTGTTTCTCATAGGTAGGCTGATCAGCCACCTTAATTTTTTTTTTCCAGAAGAGCATGGCTCAAAGTCTATGGAATATGGAAGTAACTTGGAGATCAGTGGAAGTCATATATTATCTCTACTTGTTTTCTGTGTTACTTAATACTCATAGATGATTTGCATCTACCTAATAAGCACAAAGAAGTTCTCCTACTGGGGAAAAAAGAAAGGATATCAAAACATGCAGCTGATGTAAAAGTCTGGAAATAAATAGTCAGAAACTGGGCTGACGTGTATATAGTGTATAAAAGTGGCATGTGAAAATAGGATTTATAAATCCCATTAGCTCTTGAGAAGTAGATCTTCTGGGGTTGCAATTTCCATAGCAAATTTAATTTTTTTTTGTGTACATATCATGACAAAAAGATATTTTCAAGTGCCTCAAGTAAGAAAGCAGCCTTAGGTTCAGAAGCTGCAGATCACTTGTGGTTTTCAGAAGTCTAAATTATCTATTGAGTGTCTAATGAAGATTTGGAATAACAAACTCTGACAAACAAATTGATCTGTTAATATGTAGAAACTCTTTCACAACTCCCCCTTCCATTGATACAAAAACAAGTCATGACACGCTGAGGTATTGTTTTCAGTTTGCCATAAATCTGGATCTACAAATGTGTTGGGATTTCATTTTTTTTTCTTTAATTGACACTCTCGAAATTAAAAGGAAAAAGGTGGACCTTGACTGAACCAGCAGCTGGTGAGAGGCAGAAGAGATCAGCACCTTGCACAGGTAATTATCTGCTATAATTACTGACAAATAGATGAGGAAGGGATGGAGTGCTCCTGGTTCAGTGATGAGACTTCTTGCCAGGGTGTCTGCAACCATGCCCAAATCAGGGGAAGGATGGAGATGAGCAGCTCCTTTGTGTGCAGAAAGGGTCTGTATTGGATCCTGAAAGGGGAATTTCAGGTCACATACCATAAGGCTGTCCCTGCCTACGGCAAAACACCTGTCAAATCTCTAAATATTACTTTTCCAAACAAGGTGTTGCCACCGGCTCAGGATTATTCTGTGTCTGCTAGACAGAATTATCTCTTAAAACATGTTTCTACTTTAAAAATTAATTTCTACAGCTGCCCATGAGCAAAGGATGATCACACTACAGTTTTGTGGGGGAGAAGAATGTGGTTCTGGGAAAAAACAAGAGCTATGGGGAAACATTCAAAAAGCAAATGTCCCACGGGAAATTGAGTGAAGGAGGGTTATGTCACAAAACCCACCATGTTAATAAATATTCTTAAAATAATTATTTTGATATTTAAATACTGTAATTGTTTTACAATGGTTATGCCTACAAGTACTTATTTAACATATTGATATCCCTATTAACACACATATATTACATGTATGTATAAATATATATACCATTGTTATTTTATACTTTCTATTTTTACTATATTTTACTTATTTAGAATCTAAATCCATTTGCATAATAGAAGCATGAACAGAGTATTTAGTCAAGATACTAAACTAATCAATACTGTTATGGACCTGTTTCATATTCTGTTAATAATATTTCATTTTTAAAAAATAACAACAGTCCATGAACAGTGAATATTAAAGACAAAGAGAGAGACTGAAATCTGATTTATTCATGGATTTGTATTTTTTCTCCTGAGGGAAGGGGAATCACACAGTACACTGCTCTACCATTCATTGTGGCACTCTTCAAATATCTGTTTATGACAATGAAGAAACTAACTGGTCCTGGACCAAAGGAGGTATAAGTAGAGAAATATCACATGAGCAGAAAGAATATGCTCTTTCTGTACAAGTTAATAATACCACCACTGCAGGAATAAAACAACATGCTCTAGAACTAATATTCTTTTGTACTCTGTTTTGCTCAAGAGAGTTTAAGAAAAAATTGAAAATGGCAGGAAAAAGATATAAAATTTAATCTATTTGCTTATTTCAGTTGAAGGTTAAGAGGTAGCTTGATCATGGTCCACAGGTATGTGAATAAGAAAGGGATTATAATACTAAGAGAAAAAAGCTCACCAAGAAAAAGAGAAATCTTTGTTGGTTTAGTGATAAACTATTACATCTCTATTTCCTGAAAAACTGGAAGTCAGAGAACTTCTGCAACTTAGCCTGAAATCTACTAATATAGATGTGAAGCAATTCTGAAATCCTCTTCTTATTTCATAGTTGTTCAAAGAAATATTAAGTTATTAAACTACTGACATCAGGAATAATGTAAACAGGAGCGTCCAAGTATAAAAATCACTTATCTCTTGAGCTTAAAGCAGAGTCTCTAAAGACCGCCCTTTAATTCTTGGTCTTGTTCAAACATAAATTAGGTTCATTTCTGGACTAAACTGAGCTGTCATTCTTCTGGCTGAAGTGTTTCCCTATACCTTCAAAACCTGCATTTCAAGGATTCATGAGAAGCATTGGAGGCCAGGGGAAATGTTAGTATAGAAAGGCACAAGAAAATTTGTAAGCTTCATCAAGTAGAATTTTCAGAAATGTGTTTGGATCATAAAGATCTCTTGTTTACAGTCTCTTTTGGAGTTGTGTACTCAAATAAACAACATACAGATGAAAATCTGGGTTTGTTTATTCTCCTGCAGGCTGGTGGCTGAGGAGAAGTCCCCAGAGACACAAGAGGCATAAGAATTCAAGCAACTTTAAAACCTATAGCTGTTAATAGAACTCTACAAAATTGTTTCCAAAATGTACTAGAATAGATCCTAAACACGACATGTACTCCATCTTAGTCAGATAGATGGAAAATAAATCCAAGCAACTCAAAAACTTACTGTAGGTTGTTTTCATTAAATGTAAATTGCACATCTCTGAGGGGCAAGGTCTGGCAGAAAGTTTTTTTCTGTCACATACAAATTACAGCCTCATTGAATGTATACTTTAAGATGTTTTATGCCCAAAGTTATCCTTTATGCAGGTCTGCAGCAATCAGTTTGTGATTATTTATGGCCAGGATGATTTCTCTACATATTTTCTGAAAGTACAGATTATCAGCCTAGTCTCTTGTGAAAGTGCTACCTATGCATGACACATTTTCAGTCAGATATGTATGATCTGAGGCTAGTTAAACACCTGCTATCTGTACTTCTGTTAAAAGTGACTCCCTGATGTTTCTTGCTGTCTTTCGCTTGCAATCATGTGAACTCAAAAGGAATTGGCTTTTTCTCTCTCTTTGATATCATACAATTTATATTCGTATCTTGCAGAATGATTATCTGCAGAATTGACGTGCTGGTTCTGAAAATTGCACCTAACTTATGAAAGCTGCAATTGATTTTAAAGTGGTGGCTATTCTCACTCACTGTGATCTCTGATCAGACTTGAACTTTGTCTAAATTTGCTGGGCATCTCTGTAAAAATGTTTCACTAATGGGAAGCTACGGTTATCATTTGCAAATTTTAATGTGTCTGTGACTTCCCATTATATCACAGTCATTGCCTGCCATGTTTCAGATCGTCAGCCTCCTTTGTTCTACTCTTCCCTCTAGCATCAGCAGCTATATACACCTTTGAGAGAGCAAAATGTATTAATCTAAGCACACCTGAATCCTGAAGAGTTTTGCAGAAGAGCTCAAGCCAACACAAACTAGTTCAACATAACTGTGTGATGTCTTGTAGAGAAAACTAATCAGCAGAGTGAAGTCTGCCTGCCAGGAAGCCCTGTGAAATATTCTCATTTTGTATCTTGCACTTCAGGACTCTGAACTGGGGGTGAGGGAGCAATTAAAAACCTAGTGACTGGACTCATTACTCAGCACAGCCTTAACCAAAACCTCCTAGCAAGCCTAGCTTCCCTATTAGAGCAGAATGACACCTCAGTGCTTTAGCTTTGCCTCAGGCCTAGGGTTTCTCTGGTAAATGTTATGCTGGAGTTGTTGCCTGAGCTGGAGATACGAGTGCTGTTCTGTTGTGGCTGGTATTTCTATTCCAGTGAGTTGCACTGATATTTCAGAGTGCAAATGTACAGTGTCGTGTTGGTTGTTGCCCTTTTTCTGGTTGTATGTTTTCCGGGGTGTTTTGGTTTTCTTTGGCCAGAACCTTCATAAAAGTCAAAATAGCTTTTCTCACACTCCTTTCAGAGCTTGCCATGGCTTTGTTGCAGTAGCCACCCATGTGAATACTCTCTTTGCAGTGACTATGATCCTTTGCTTGCCAGCCCTAAACAGCTACAAACTGTTAGCTATGGGCATTCTGTGTTTGCTACAATCAAATCCCAGCTGTGCTTGTAATGGAATGGATGTATCTGGAAAATTCTCTCTCCTTTAGTAATAATTGGAGTTGCAGTGCCCAGTCTTGTGCATAAATTTGCTCTAGTAGGGCTCAAACATTATAGTGTTACCTTCTCTTGCAATGTAGGTAACATGGGATGTCGCCCTCCAGAAATGTAGGGTAGTCCAGGGTGATACCTGGACCTTCACACAGAGAGAAACTATTGCTGCAGAGAACTTTGGTTACACTGCAGGTCTTTTCTCTTAAGATTATCAAACATACAGTGAATGGACAAGCAAGGTACTGCATGAACTTGAAATAAAAAACCAATTATATAATACATTAATTACCAGGAACGCTAATTGTTAGCAACAAGAAGGACGTGGTTGCCTGGTGAATTTGTACCTTCCAAAACAAAAATTATTGACAGTTAGCCAAATGTCTGTAAAGATTTCTGTTAATATTATACATAAAACATTCTTCAAGAATCCTGTAGCTATGGGAGACACAATGTTTTTTAAAGTGTTTCTTGAATTAAAGTGTTTGCATTTGAAACTGACTTTAAAATTGTAAAATAATTTCTAGCTTTTGTGAACAGACTGAAATGAAACTAATGCTGTATCTCAGATTTCTGCTCTTCCTATGAATGAATATTACTGATAAGTATTTCACAAGCGGTAGACTGCAGTGTGTATGGGTTTTACAGCTCTGTCCCTTTGCTAGAGCATTCTTCAGCAGCATAGACTTTGAGCAGTTAACTTAGTTTCATCAGCAGTAAACTAGTTAGTCTTGCCTGAAACTGTTCAGTGATTTGAAACAGAGGACTGTTGTGCTACAACAAAAATATTCCATGAATCTATTGTGATTATCACAAAAATAATGTTGTCAGTATCATAATCTCAGACTAAATATTTTTTGTATTTACAGTTGATTTTTTTTCATTTAAATGAAATTGTTTTCTGAATTAAAGCAGAATGAAAATGTTCACATTAGATACTTAGGTCCAAAGAGATAAGTAAGGAACTGTGAACTCCATTTGCTTAACCAGGTTTTTAGACAGCTTTCATCTTCCTCTCTTTGCTTGTCTTTAAAATAAGATCATTGCCTCCCATTGTCTTAAAAGACCTGTTAGTCTTGGAAATGTGAAGGATTGCATTCAGGATAGCTGGAGAATGCACAGTCTCAAAAAGACTTGGGGGAGAGCAGTAGTAGAAAAACTTACATATGGAGGCATAATCTTTCTTTGGTATACAGATTAAGGCTGGCCAAAAATCTTCAAATGCAGTTTATTTTTATCCAGATGCCAGTTTGACTTACAGTTTATACAAACATACCTTACCCACTGAAGACAGTGGAGATTGGCAGGGAGATTTGTATGCATCAGGGCATCATGGAATAAAAGGTAGTATCTGACATGAATTTGCCAGGTGAGCACTAAAGATATCCTAGCCTGAAAATCTGTTTGCAATTTGTTGTTGCGCAGTCTTTCTATTTCCACCCAAAGTACCATTTAAATGAAGGGTACATTAAGGCACCCATAGGCAACACAATATTGCAATTTCATGGTCTGTCACAATGTTAAGGCTTCCTATATGATGGTGTTTGGTTTGCAAAAGTAATATTATCTGAATGCTTTTTTTTTTAGCAGCACAGAGGCTACTGATGCTGCAAAACCATCTTCAAGGTGGTTTTCATCCTACTGCTGGTTCCAGGCTAGATTAGAGTTTGGAGTACTTTGGGACAAAGCCAAATAGTTAGCAACTATAGCAGCTCCTCACAGTCATCTGAGGCTGAGGCAGTGACAGGAAAACCGTATCCTCTGCAGCATTAATCTGCTTGAGCCATGAGCTCATCCTTTCTGACTCATCTGCTGAGTACTTTCCAGTTCCTGCAACAGACACAGGAGTTGGTTTAGCAACTTGCACAGCCTTGGTTCCCTCTGCAAGCAGGTTCATCCCATGATCTGAAGGAGGAAGGTCCTGTGCAAAGCACTGCCTATAAACACATGCCACCACCCACAAGAGAGTGTGCAGCAAGCAAGCCATGGTAAAGCTGCAAGAGGAATAGGAACTCTCTCCCTTCTTGATTTCCAAACATTTTTCTTTCCAACCTTCTATTATACTCTGGTGTATAATAATTTTAAGTGCAACATCTCTTCTCACCATACTGAGCAGTCACTGCTACACAAGTAACCCAAAAGTTAATTAAATTGTGCTTAATCAAAAAGTAAAATCTCACTGTCCAGGATATGCCAGTCATGTGCTTCATCTATTCTATTTCTTGTTTGGAAGGGTGCAGTGTCTCCAAATTCCTGCTCCTGCTTCAGAGTACCATGAAGAAAGGCGATAAAATTCATCCAGGTATAATATTTTGTGCTATAAGCAGATGATTAACATTATACTTTTAAATATCTTTCTGTCTTTATACAGAACACATTAAACTCAAAATTATGCATTATTTTTATATGATGAAAATCAGCGAAAACATGGTTCAAGTATGGGCTTATACTGGCATGAAATAACTGAATGAGTCACACAAGACTCCTTTCGATAATACAACTTTTTAAATTTTTACTTCACTCCATCACAACTCTTTAACTTCATCCTCCCTCAGATAATGCTATTTGAGTAAAGGGCTGTTTTCATGAAAGATCTTGTGACAAGGAAAAGTTATATTAAAATGACACCACTAACAGAAAGGCAGCATAGTCCTTTCTTTTGCATGTGATGTTTGCAGTTCAAAACCCTTGAGCTGGTTATATACTTTGGAACTGGTTTGTTTCATGGCTTAAAAATCCCAATGTTTTGTTTTCTAATACCTTAAAATAGACAGAATCATTTAGCTTAATGATCCTTCAGAGGCTGATGAATATTCAGTTAGACTGAAAGCTATATCCCAACAAATTTCAGGGGAAAGCGGGCTGGGATGTTCACTATTCTAAGAGAAGCTGGGATACCCTACCTAGGATTTTGCGTGACCCAACACTCAACTGGGATAGTCTTCAGGAAAAAAAAAAAAACCCATAACTTTCCACAAAGTTGCAAATGGACCTGTAGAAGACAAGTGTTGAAAAGTGAGACTCTCCTGGCAGAAGGAGCCAGCATTCAGTCTAGGCAGAAGGGGGGAGGCTGCATAAAAAGATGCTTGCTGCACCCATCAATTCTGATTCATCCCACAGAGATGTGGAGAGACATTTTAACAGGTATTTTTAGGATTTGTCTTGGTTTGCAGACCTAACTACAGTCCAGCCACTGGGAGTGCACTGGTTTTATTTCAGGCAGTAAGGAGAACTTGACAGGTAAGATAAGAGAAAATGTATATTGAAAAATAAATACTCTTATGAATCCTAGTAAGAGCAAGTAAGAGTTGTCAAATGAAAATAAACTATTTTCTCAGAAATAAATCTTATCTCTGCCTATTTCCCAGGATTTCTATCCATATCAGTGTGAGCACCATATTATTAATGGTCGTTGAGAACCTGTCTGTCCATTTTACTATTGTAAGTGAACTATAGGAATAGTGATGTTTCTTACATACAGAAAAATACACACCTTCTATAATGCCTTTTTTTTTTTTTTTTTGGAGATGAGAAATTTTCACATGTATTCCAGTCCAGCAAAAATGCTGAGATAAAATATAATTCTTTAGCATATTTTATGAAGTCCAACATAAAAGATGCTGAAGCTGAAAAAATGAAAGTCTTAGGACATAGCAAGCTGTGTGCACAAACAAATGAACACTGTAGGCTTCAGCCTCCATACCAGTTTTCAACTGGTTTCAGTTTTCATGGGTTTTAGTTGTTATGTACCTGGGTTCAAATACCAAAAAAGTGCACTAAAATAGACTAAAATCTTGCACATTTCCAGTTTAGAGACAAGTAGCATGCAGGGGATTTGGCGTATTTGGAAGTGATATGCAAAATCATGGCAGAAATATAGTTTTTTGTGGAGGTGATGTAAATGTGATTGTCAGTTTTGAACATTATCTTGAAAACTCTGAGGAGAAAAATACTTAAAACAAGGACAAATAGTTACAAGTTTTCTCAAAGTTATTCCCAAGACTGTAAGGCTGCAAAATCATCTCTGCAGAGCTATTTGGCTCCATGTGTAGGAGCCATGACATAGACATCTGTCATATCCACAGGTGTTCCTTCCATTAATAGAACTACTTTTTTTTTTTTTTT
>VWYP01006729.1:138483-162693 GCA_013400435.1 Pycnonotus jocosus
GGTTACTTGTCTCTAAACAGTGATTATGACATTTTTTGCTTGCCCAGATTAATACTACTGTCACAGCACAAGTGAAACCATTTACAGAATACAAACCACAGAAATCATGGAGTATATTGTACTTGTAGCTGCTCCTTTGCCACAGTCAGGTTCTCTCTGTGTTCAAGGATTATAAATTTAAAACAATGGATTAGCAATACTGAAATGGTTAGTATTCCATTGCTAAAGCTTATTCCCAGGTTTTATACAACATTTTTCAAGTTGGTAAAAATGTTTAAGTTTGCCTATGTCTGTGTCTGTTCAGATAAGTCAACCAACTGATATGTGATACTGAAAACTGGAGCCTAAGAGCAGCTCAGTAGTGTTTGTGGAAGATACAAGATATCAGGGGATTCTGTATCCTACTGGCAGATCTCCTAAATCCTCCTGATGATCCACATCAGCCTTTCTTTGCTCTATCTATTCCAGATCCCTGTTGGAGCAGAAAGAGGCACAACGGCCCTGGGGCCACCTGGAGTGCAGCCATGAGGTCCCACAGCAGCACACAGCACACCTGCCATAGCTCTGCTGCTCACTTTGCAGCCTTCTGGGTGTTTGTTACCTCTTCCCAGGTAATGAGGAGAACTATGTTTTCCCTGGTGACTTCTGCACATCCTGTGTAGTATCTCTGCGTGTCTCTCCTTACCTCCCACTATCTGACAAGCTTCTGTCCCCTGTGGCCAGCACTGTACAAAGTGAACGTGTGTAAAAAGAACTCTTGGCCTGGTATTACAGTTTTGAGATGCGTGGGAATACTTCTGCAGAAAGTTACAGGCAAGGCAAAACATAACCCCTCCAATCACAGAATGGATGAGGTTGGAAGGCGCCTCTGGGGATGGTCTAGTCACTCTGGGGATGATCTAGTCTAGCTGAGCCTCTTGCTCAACTAGAGCAGGTTGCCCAGAACCATGTCCAGATTTGGAACAGTTTTTAAAATAAAGAAATAAAGGCCAGAATAGTAGCCTCCAATATCTTTCAGAATAGAAGGGACAGTCTGCAGAACCCCAGGAGTGTACCAAACCATGCTCTGCAATGACACAGAAGTATCACATAAATCAAACTCCTATATTCTGGGTAGGTAACCTGTACTCACCTGAAAGTGGGATGGTTTAGTATGCATTCTGCCCTAAAGATCTGTTTAGACAGGGAGAAAAGGCATGGAGCTCATATTTAGAAAAAATAATGGGAAGAATTAAAGACCTTGTTCTTCACAAACTAATTTGAGCACAACGCAAAGACTGACTGAAATACACTGGTCCTTCTGAAAGTGTAGAGGACTCCTTGCAAAGAACCAGCATGAAGGAACTGCATTGTGCAATTTTTCAGTTGTCAGGGAAATGCAAAAGCATGTTCAAGTGTTTCTGGAAATTCAAGCAGTTTTTCTATCACACTGGCATAAAAATACATGCCCTAAGCATTTGTACAAAAGCACCTGCAAACAAGAAAAGTGTTTCTCAAGACCTGCATCCTATGAAAAAGATACTACACAGTATTCTGGAGTGTATAGAATGGTTTAATTATGAACTGAAATGGTTGTGTTTTAGAAGAAACACCTTTGTCTTCTTTCTTGTCATGAGATGTTGCCCTCCTCTACCAAATGAAAAGACTACTTCATCCATTCTTTTCAGCCTATTTCACAGATAATCCTCCCATGCTTAGTTATTTTGGGGTGGGGAGGGAATGGTTTGGGGTGTTTGTTGGCATTATAAAATGGTAAAAATATCCTATTTTAATAATATTAAATGTCAGGCAGTATGTTCTTTAATTTTGTTTGTTCTTTATAAATGAAGGAACAATCTGCTTTCTGTGGAGAAGAAAAGTGTTTTAAGTTCCAAACATTGTAAGGCTCCAAAGAATTAATCCAGGAGGTAAACCAACAAATTCTTCTGAAGACATTATTGTTACTATAGAAACATGCCTCCATCCAGAACTTTGCTGTGAGGTAAGAAGGGAGAATTTGCTTCATTAATCATTTTTACTATTCTGTCACAACTTGGTCAGTGGGGAAGATGGTAACCACAGGGCAGAGAAGCACAGAGGTAAAAGCATCTCCTGCCCTCTTCAGTAAAAACAGACTGAGCAAGATGCAAGCTGTTGTTCAGAGCTGGCACTGGGGGGCCTTTCCTTCAGCCACCAGGTTGTGTGTTACAGAACCTAATGCCAAAACTGTCTTACTCATCTCCTGCTAAAAGACATCTACAATTGTGTTGTCATAGCTTCAAGATGAAAAATGTCAGCCTGTAGCCTTTGTGAACCTGCAGTCTGGTCATGCCCCTGCCTTCTTGCATCCTCATTCCAAAAAAGATTTTTAAAAAATTGATGTTTCTTTAAGCAGATTTTTGTTAGCTGGTGGGTTGTGCTACTGCAAGAAGTCACTGGAGCAAGTACTACGGCATGAATTTTTGAACTGAATGGACAAAATTATTGCTAAAGTTTTATCTAATATAGGAACACAGACAAACATGTAACAAAATCCCAGGCTTTAGAGAATATGGATGCTTTCCTCTGCCATTCCACCACTGCTCTCTGCTAGGTTTTATTAATATTGCACATATGCTTCCACCTTCCCTGTTGTCATTTTCTCAAGAGCCATGGAAGGCCATCCTCCACACAGGAAAAATGTCCCCAGGAGCCAGAGCTGGGCTGTTATTTTCCTTAGATACCATTTCAGTATTTGGTTCCAAACCAACAGTTTATGAGCCAGATTGTTGTCCAAACAGAACACAGAAAGGCAGGGCGTGCCTGGGGTGGCATGGAGACTTCCAGTGGTTTAACTTCCATCCCTCCATGGCAGTTTCCAGATGCACACCATGCCAAGATGAACATCGCTAGAGTTGGTATCCATGGCATTCCTTGCTGAGAGCAAAAGCTGCCTTGCTGAGGAGACAGCCATGCTCTCTGGCCACTACATTCACTTGGCTGCAGTTGGATTTAGAGATCAGGGAGGAGCTAAGACACTCAAAAACTTGCTCGCTGAACTTTCCACTAAATTTCTCATGCTCTCGGCAAAGTACCACAGAAAATCTCCTGTGAAGATAGGAAAGGACCTTTATGTACAGATCCTTCAGGCTAAGTTAGAAAGGAGGGGGCACTAGCAATGGCCATTTCTAACTCAGGGATCTCCCAGATTTTCCAAGTAGCCAGGCCACATCCAGATGCTCGTGACTTCATTTCAAAGACAGACACACAGCAGCAGGTGTTGTGGGAGAGATCTGCACTGCGCTGCATCCAGTGTGTCCCCAGCCTGGAGGGGCAGGAGGCCAGGGCTGCCCACAGACCTGCTCAGCCGAGGCGCATCGCCTCCCCAGTGTCACCTGTACCACAAAGGGCAGCACGCTGAGCTGCTGGCTCCTCTCCACACATCATGAAGAAGGTATAATTATGTAAAATTATGCAAAAGTGGGCACAATTTCAACTACAGTTAAGCTTTTTGGGAAGGGTCTTTATAGAATTTAATAAAGATTAAAGCAGTAGACTGCTTGAAAAACTATTGTCACAACTGCAGAAGTTAATACAGAATTCCTTCTCTACCAAGATTTTTCAAGAACATCAATTTAAAATGCAATTGGAAGGATGTTTTAAGTTCCCTATGGATATTCAGAGAATTTTCTAAGGAGATCTGCCACGGAGAAAACCCATTAACTTTTATATCAGACTCTCTAGAAATCTCCCATAAACTGATTAGCATCAAAACCAGAAAGTGCATGACTTTGCCTCTATTTCCTCTGAGAAGGAGTTTATTTCTAGCCCTTCCCTGCCTCTTAGTCCTAAAATGCTTTTAGAAACTTATGATCCTTTCTAAAAAAAGATACTAAATGTTGGGTTTCTTCCAAAGTCATAATTAATAGTCAAACAACCCGACTCACATACTGGCCTTATTTTTTCTGTGTTTAATAAATATATACTCTAATATGGATAATAATTTTTATTGATGACACAGCAGTATAATGATTTTTATATTAAGGAAAAAAAAAAAAAAAGTACTACCAGGTTATAACCCCTGAAATAATGAAGATTAAAAAAAAAACAGAAAGAGAAATACATTAATTTTCTTCATGGATGGTTTCCTGAAAGTTAAATTTCATGCAAAGCTAAAACATGAGCTTTCTCATTTGAAATTTTTTATAGTTCTGGATTACAGAGATAATTACTGCAGGAGTTTGTTTTCTTTTTCCATGCAGACGGCTGTGTGCTACAGTCAATATTCTTAGGCTCACTGTTGACAAAATAAACGAACTACATTTTAAAATCTTTCCCTATGAGGAATTTGCTCCAGCCCTTTAATCACTTCACAACAATTCTTTGCACCCATTTGATTTTGCAACATTCTTTAAAAAGTTGAAGTAGGTAATCACAATGCTCTATTGCAATATCAGCCTCACCAGCCCACAAGAAGTCCCCCTGCCTTCTGCAGTCTTTACCCCTAGACATCAGATCAGCCCACTTTCCAAGACAATTACTTTAACACCTCATAACCCGTGTGGAGGTACAAACACCCTTTGCTTGCTCCTGTAGCAGCCTGGAAAGAGTTAAAAGGAGCCTGCTTCCCCCTCTTTCCCAGCTTGCCTATTAGGCAGGGCTGCTCTAGAGGGAAGATCCTCAAGACATTCCTGGAAAGGGTGAAAAATGAGAAAGGTTCATAAGAGATCTGCATTTAGGAAATGAAGAAGAGAACTCTTTGCAGGCTCACATGGGAAGGGTAAGCAATCTTATTTTAAACAAAACTCTCCATGTCCCTCATACCAACAAAAAGGAGGTCCAGAGTCCATCTGCTGATACAAAATTCCCACTCACTCTTGCTCTAGTATCAATGGTGCTAATTTGGGGTCTCTTATTTGAGGCTAGGTGGGGCAGGTATCTGTGGCCCAGGCCCCCTGGGCGAGAGGGAGCCCTATAAAGCCCCTACCTGGGGCTTCTGCAGGTGGCTGTGGGAAGAGGGAGATGCCTGTGCTTGTGCTGGGTAGCACAGCAGGTGAAGGCTGTGGGAGGAGGTGCACTGTGACCTCAGCTGGGAGATGTCACCTCTGAGTCCCTCTTCAGCAGCAGTGTAATTGATAGAACTGTGCTTCAGGAACATAGAATGAATAATTATTGCTGTGGGTCCTTCAGCCTGCCCCTGCATGCAATCTTTTCCTCTGGTTTGGTCTAGTAGCCCAGAACAGCTCCCTGCTTCCTCTCCTCCCAAAACGTGGTAGTTGGCACATTGTGATTCAGTGTACGGGGAACTGTGGTTGGCTTTCCCTGTTTTGCCTCTATATAATGTGCAAAATAAACTTTGCTTCTTGGGGTTTTGGATATCAGAAACACACTGGTGAGAGGCTGGATGGGAAAAGAAATGACTCAGAGCAATTATCAGTTGAAACTAATACTTTGTTACAAATCCCTGTTTCCTACTCAATTTTATTATTGCAAGGTTCCTACACTAATTGGAATCAGAACTTGAAAGTATCAAATTTTAAAATAATCAGAAGAAACAGTTTCTCAAGCTGCCTTTTAAGTAAATATTACATTACTTGTTTTATATGTGTATTTTTTTTATATAATGAGGTTTGGGATTTTTAAAAATATAATTAAATTCAATCTTGCTTTCACCAGGGAGACTGTGTTTTGTCACAAAGATGATTGTTCTTCTGGAAGTGTTAGGATGTGAAATTTGTGGAGAAAGTTTGCATGGATCCCTGAGACCTAAACACACCTGTAGTGTTACAGCTTATGCTGCATAAAGCATTATGGTTTGCTTTTTTCTTTTGTCCTTCATAAAGCTCTAATAATGGTCCAGGTTACAAATAATGGCACAGATCTAGGAAAAAAGACATAATTGATTTTCATGATGAAGAAGCAAATTGTATTGAGATAACTGACATCTTTATTACTTCCCTACGCTTTCCACCTAATATTTTTTGGGCAATGTGTGAATAGATTTATGCAAAGTATGTTCCCATAGGCTTGCTTGAAGACTGCCAAGCATTCATGCTAAGTTTGTTTGGACTCTATCATTTTATGTCAGTCATACCAGAAATAAAAAGGAGATGTGTTTGCCACTGAAGAACACACCTATAAATTTGCATACAGTGAGAGAAGACAGTAGGTCAAAAACTGTGAGGGAACTGGAAAGGGAAGAATGAAGTTTTATCTGACTGGACTGTTTAAGACACAGAGGTTGAGGCCCCTGTTGTAGTCAGTCATTAACACTTCCATTGCACAGCAGGAAGCAATGAAGTGAGTTTTTGAAATAGTGTGAATAAAAGAGTTGGTATAACAAGGTTTGAGGGAGGCAACTGCATATACTCAGGCATCAATGAATAAATATTCTTGCCTGAGTATATGTTTTGCTTCTGTTAAGCTGTTTTGCTAATTTGTTTTCTTTGACAGCCTGTCATAACATGTGTTTAGAAATTTAATCTAGAGGTGGCTAGACTTTTTTAATTTGCAGTCCATAGACCCAGAATGCCTGCAGATGAAGGTTTGAGTGCACAGAGTACATGGGTCAGTGTCTGCTCTTCTGGGAAAAATGAAGACAAAACCATCCTTGGAACTACACCTAACTAATTCCTTGGAGAAGGGGCTTTTATTCTGCCTCCCCAGCCATCCACTCCACCTGCTACACATTTAATGAGGTGCCTGCAAAACATTATTTATCAGAGGTGCACAACTCTGCTAGAAGCTGTTGTCAGTATAGGTAAATGGGTATGTGCTCTCTCTTTTCTACCGAAAGACGCAATAAGGAGCTGCAGAACAGAGTACATAGTAGAGATTTATATTATAATTTGCCTTTGATATTTGTATCAAATATTTCAGCATTGGTTTTAAGCTTGATTTAATTCCCTAAATGTGTTAACAACTAAAAACCATCAGGTTTTTTTCTAATGCAACTTATTAAATGCACAGTATAATATACAGTAAGGATTGAATTACATGTGTATGTGATTATGCTCGCAAAAATGCATTGCAATGAGCTTTTCAATTTATAGACAGGAAATGAAGTTCTGTAATTATGTGACAAGATAAAATCAGAGCAGTGAAATTGGAATCTGCTTCTTTCTTTTTCTTGGTCTACTGTCAGCAGACATGACGTTGGCCTATTCTTCCTTCCATGTAACTCAAAAGAGATTCCTGGTGAGAATCCAGTGAGAAACTGGTAATTTAGAGACTTGAGAAGAGTGTTTCATTGCCTGAAGCATGCAGGGGCATCTTGCTCCAGTGCTGGTGAGCAACAGGGCAATGCCCCACAGCTCCTCAGCTCCCTCATTCAAACATAAGGTCTTTTAGAATATAACACATATTTTAATCACAGTAAAACACCCCTCAACACAGAACAATTAAAGCTGGTTTTGGAATATGCCCTGTTCTGAGGTTCAATCATGCCATAAGATACACTTGTGAGAGGGAAAAGGACAAGCTCCACAACCCTCCCTGTCCCATGCAGAACAAGATTTCAAACTGTTAGTCACAGAGGATGAACATGTTGAACCTCTGATGCTGCTTAATTGTGAAAGTATGGTTTAAAAAATACAGTACTGATACCAAGATGACATGATAATGCCAGTTTCATATAATGCTTTATAAAATATTTAACAGAAAGGCTATAAGAAAACCAAACTGATACTTTCTGAGTAAGGGATTCATTCTTATTTTGGAAAAAACGCATTGAATAAGTATTGCACTCACAGTATAATGAGCTCTTCATAACAGTGATACTCTCTGAAGTAAATTTGAGATTAAAGGATTACAATTAGTTCTGTGTTTCTGCAAATACAGTCTGGACCTACTGCATCTGTATGAATGCTTACTACTGAAGTGTATGACCCTCAAAATGGGAAGAGCTGTGTCTGAATACTCTCAGTAGGAATTCTGCTTCAGCTGAAGTAATCAGTGGTTACTTTTGTGATCATCTAACTGCAGAGACTGGAAGACAGAAGGAAACAAATGGAATAAGGTCTTTGCTGGTAAGGGTTGAGACAGGCTGGAGCTTCAGCCTGAAAAGGACTGATGAAGGACAGGTTGAGGTGTCAGCGAAGCTGTTTCTTGAAAAACTTGTTTCTGGGCTATGACTGGGGATTTTATGCCAAAGATTAGTTAGGCATATGCTGAGAAATACTGATAATGAATCTATGAATCTACTGATAATGGCTTGGATTTCTCATGGAAAGTAGAGAAACTCTTGTTAATTGCTAGGAAAACCACAGCACTCAAGTCTTCATTTCAAAGTAGCCCTTATTAAGATACTTCTAATGACCTTCCCCCTCAGAAGCTGATGCACTTCAGGCACACTTCCAACTCTACAGAAGATGTTTTATGTGATCACTGAATATTAATTGACCTTTGTACAGAGCTGCAGAACTTAAATATAATGTGGATCAATGCTGATTCCTACTTTCAGTTACATAATTCTTATATGAAATTTCTTTCTGCTTGTATAATTGTTTTCAGTATTGTGAGAATAGAGAGTATTTGGGATCCAAGTAGTTAATCTTGATGAAGCTGGAAGGGGAAGCCACTTATCACATACATAATGCATTAACTGAGCTATAAAAGCTTTTGAATCCGTGATCTCTAGCAGGTACATTCTGTGTTAGGCTGCTGTTATGGTATCCTGATGTGTTATGGTTTAGTTGACTTAATAGGAGGAATATATTATAACAATTTTTAACTATCTTAACAAGAAATATGAATACTCTATCTGTTTTTTATCTTCATGATTATAGGACCTATCACAAGTTGCTAGTGGAATACAAATATTCATTGTGTTAACAAGAAGTAGGATACATATCTTTGTAATACAGAATACTAAACATTGAAGTATAGATTTTTAATGTGGGAAAATAGATATTGCATAATCTGTGTTAGTAAAGACAAACCTTCCAGGTGTTTCAAACTGTATTGCACAGGAGAGTACAGGTCTCTTGCTTACTCTAAAATCCTTGTTTCCTCTTTGCCTGAGAGGATTGATATTCATAGAGGAAAAGTAGGACTGAGGAAATTATGTATATCTCACTAACATTGTCAGGTCATTGTTTGAGTTTTTACTCCTATCCAGAGTGAAAAGGAGGACTAACATAAAGCTGGTAATAATGCTTGTTCTAGCATGTGATCTGTGTGCTCAGCAGATCTATTGTCACTGCTGAGGGATCCATTTGAGCCTGTCCTCATCGTGTTTCAAAGTGTCTGTTTGGGTAAGATGTGTTTGGTCTTCAGTTTGGTTGGAAAATAAGTGTTATTGCTGCATCTTACAGACTGCAGTATAATTGAGATCTCTGCAATAGTTAACACTGATCTGATGGAACTGCAAAATTAAGAGATTTGTCTTGTGGAGCTATGAAAGCTATAAAAAAAGCTCAGTAAAGGGAACCTCTATAAACATCTTTGAGTATTTTCCTGTGCACACTGGTTTCTCAGATTGCCTTCTGTTCCATGATTCAAGAAAAGCAGGAGGTGAAATTTCCCATTTCCTTGATATTGATTAAATAGTTCTTTATTTTTCTTGCTCCTGAAGATGGATAATCTTTAGAAAAATATTCTGAAAACCCTGTGAATTCTGTTGAATGAGTTGGAGATGAATTATCTTCTCAGTGATCTCAGAGCAAATGCCTAACTTCAAGTCCCAGTAATGCTATCTATCTGGCACTGGGAATGCTTACAGGGGGTGGCAACACCCTCAACCACTTTGAGACTCCAGATAGCATTAAAAGTGTGATGAGGAGGCACTGAGTTCTTCCCAACATTCCTTTCCAAATGAATGTAAGTGGCTACTGCTGAATACAACAGTTCATCTTCTAAAGTAGTCCTAAATAGGCAGTAGTAGATGTACACACAAAAAGGAGCTGACCTTATACTTTTGCAATATCTTGTCTTGGGAAAAGGTGTATTAGATAGCTACAAATACATAATTTTTAAAAGATTCGGATGAACACCCCATGTTCTAACTGATCCAACTTTTCCAAAAACTAAAGACATAAACAAATGCAACTATTAATATTTGCATAACCACAGCACCTGCCCAAATTCTTCTCCATATTTTCAGTTCTCCTATTTCATATGAAGAGTAGACAAACGCATTAATACTAGAATACAGTTTGGTTCTACTGTACTCTAACAAGGCATTTTGATTAAAATTAACAATTGAGCTGCTAAGAATAGGTAAAACAAAGTTCTCAGTTTGTTGGTTTGGGGTTTTCTAATCAAAAAAATCAATTAGGTAGGAAAAGACCTCTAAGATCATCGAGTCCAATCTATGACCAAACACCACTTGCAAACTAGACCGTGGTACTGTCAGTCCAGTCTTTCCTTAAACACCTCCAGGGATGGTGACTCCACCACCGCCCTGGACAGCCCATTCCAATATTTAACCACCCTTTCTGAGACAAAGTTTTTTTCTCGTGTCCAACCTAAACCTCCCCTGGCACAGCTTAAGACTAAGTCCTCTTGTCCTGTCACTGGTTGCCTGGGAGAAGAGACTGGTGCCCATCTTGGTACAACCTCCTTTCTGGAGCCTGGACCTCATTTTCTCCAGGCAAAACACCTCGATCTCCCTCAGCCAGTCCTCACAGGACTTGTGCTCCAGACCCTTCAGCAGCTCCATTGCCCTTCTCTGGACACACTCCAGCATCTCAATGTCCTTTCTGAACTGAGGAGCCCAGAACTGGATGCAGTTAACTTGTTAAACTAATGTGCTTTTAAAACCAAAACCTGGATGCAATCTTTCTACCTGCAGATGAATGATATTTAAGTTTCCAGTTCAGGCCAGGACAGTGAAAAGTTATGTGGTCCTGTTAGGAAAAAGAATTCTCTACAGGTTATGTTTTGAAAATTAGAACAATTTTTCTACTTAACGTCTCTGACATTTACTGATATTAATAAATGCCAACTATAAAAAAGCTTACATGGAGAAAGATGATATTCTGGACTGCTTGAATGGTCAAGCAAATGTTTTCAGAGGTGTTAATTGCACCATTCATCTCAACAGGATTCTGGTGCTAAGGCCGAATAGTGACAGCCTTTTTAATTTCCTCACAACTGATCAAAGCAGACAAGAGGAGAAAAATGCTGTTAAATTTGTTTTTATAAGATCTTGATAAAAGCTCATCTAGTCAAGGCAAATAGATGGTATTTTGGAAAGCATTGCAAAGTCTGATCTGCTTTCCCTTCTGTCCAAATGCGTTTTCTCCCTATAAATGAAAAGTATGCATGAGTCAGTGTCAGCCTTGACATTCTAGCCAGCAAAACAATTCTTAGAATTCAAGTAGCTCAATATTTTTCAATATCAAAAATCTTTTGTGTTGATGGATGAGTGGAGAAATGTAGTGGGTTGGTACTGGCAGGACACCAGGTGCCTCTCACAGCTGCTCTATCACTCCCCTCCTCAGCTGGGAAGGGGGAGAAAAAAATATAATGAAAGGCTCATGGGTTGCAGTCAGGACAGGGAGGAATCACTCAACAATTACTGCAAGAGCCAAAGCAGACTTCAGTTGGGGAATTCAGTTTTAATTGAAATCACATCAGAGTAAGGTCCTGAGAAAAAAAGCGCTGCAATCTTAAGACACCTTCCCCTCACCATTCCCTTCTTCCCAGCTTAATTTTACTCCTAATTTTCTCTACCTCCTTCCTTATGAGCAGCAACGAGGGAAAGGGAATGGGAGTTGTGGAAGACTTCATCATGTTTTCTCTGCTGCACCTTCCTCAGGGGACGGAGTCCTCACACTCTTCCCTTGATGCAGCATGGGGTCCCTCCCATGGAGAAAAGTCCTCTGTGAATTTCTTCAGTGAGAGTCTTTCCAATGGTCTACAGTTTTTACAATCGTCTCCAGCATGAGTCCCTCCTGGAGACTGCCAAGAAACCTGCTCAATGAGAAGCACCTCCTTCCCTTCCTTCTCTGAGCTTGGTGTCTGCAGGGCTGTTACTCCCATATATTCTCACTCCTCTCTCCAGCTGTAATTGCTCTTGCATAGTAACTTTCCTCTTTTTAATTAACTATGTTATCCCAGAGGTGTTACCATGATAGTGTTTTCATATGTCTGCCCATAGCAATCCTGAAGCGGTGCAACTTCACTGGCCACAGAAAATAGATTATCTCTCATTTTGCCTTCAGCTCTATAATCTTATCAAGGGCCGATTCTGAAGCTCTTATTGAATTTCTGTGATGGATAAAGATGATGATTAAAGTCTTGAATATGCAAGAAAAAGAGACACTGAAGTGCAGGATTCTAGCTGTCATTATTAAGCCGATGAATGTTCCTTTGGTCAGAAATCTCAGGTGCACATTTCTGACTCTGAACTTCCTTGGAATCTAGAAGAAATATTCTTATTCTAACAAGGTCAGTAGTTACATTTTAAGAACCTGGGCAGCAGACTCTAGTCACTCTAGAAAACGCAAATCTAGTCACTGACTTAAAAATGTCAGGATGGAGATGATGATGATGGTATAAAAGCAGCGCAAGTGGGAGACCTATTTTTACATCCAGTGTGTGCTGGAGGATGTTCAATCTCACTTTTTTCCTTAGGTCAGTGCTATAGCCATGTCTCAGATGTTTAGGAAGATCAAAGCTCATTCAATCAAGCTTACTAAGTTCTTTTATTCAGGTATGGTCAATGAGCCATTGAGGGAGAGAAGTGAAAGGAGAAGAACACATAATCCTGAAGTTCTACACTTCGGTGATTAGGCTAATCACTAATAAATTAATAGGATTTCTTCAGGAAACAGGACAGGTGGTCACACACCTGTGTCCTGTTCTCATTAAGCTAAAAATGTTGAAAGAGTCCTGGTGAAAGCTACAGACAGGGTCATCAGAAAAGTGTCTGGATATAATTGACTGAAATAATAAATAAATGTGAAGTGTTGATGAAGGGTATATTCATTCATGTTTTAAAAGTATAATCTTCATGTTAGAATGAAGGCATGAGATATTCTGCTCTTTTATGGGGTTTTCATTGTTCTCAGTGTGGAGTGCTAACATAAAATTTTAGTGCTTCCACAAACGCTCAAGAACTCAAGAAGCCAATCTAATTTTTTACACCATCATGTCAACAAAAAAAGCTCTGGTGGGCTATTACCTAGCAGTGCTGGAGGCACTAGATGAACACTACCACCAGCATGGTGAAAGACACATGACATGAAAGACACATGACACAGCCAGCCTGGGAATCCTAGGATTTTGTTAATATTCTGCAATCTTTGTCTTCCTTTCTTAGAGCTTTCATCCATGGTTTTTGTTTTAGTTCTTTGGTTTTCTGTTTAGAATTTACCTTTGCCTGCCCTCTTTGAACTGTTTTGCTCTCAGATGATGCTGCCAATAATTAATTAATAATCAATTAATGAATTATTAATGAATTAATAATCAATATGCATTGCATTCAACTTTCATGTTCACCAAGTCAAAGGCCAGCATGCACCATTATTTCCTCTCAAAATTTTCCAAAATATGTGGTAGAATGCAATTTTAAAAAACTTCCAATGAAAGCAGATGATGTCCATGTGATCAAAGTTACAAGCAGCTGTCATATTTAGGGCCAGTGGTATTTATGCTACTGCACTTTGTAGGCCACTGGGCCAAAGTATTTTGCTGTTTTGGGAGATTATTCTGATCAAATGTTGGGTACTGAGATGCACAAGTACATTGATTTTTTGTTCTACTCCAAAGTTCTTGCTCTTTGATTCCTGCAAGTTTTTGTAGTACTAAAGGTAAAAATTGCTCAGTTAGTAAGCTCAGCCATACTTTGGCATGAGCGTGGAATAGTGGCTTTTAGAATTACTAGTTATTTGATCTGCATTTTTGTAGACTGTCGTGTTCCTAATTTACTCTAAAAAGAGGGCTCCGTTTCTTTTAGCTTGAGGTAGATATCAGTGCCCACAAGCACCCCCCTTGACATGCCAGCTAGGATATTAGTGTGCAGAGTTTTTTCACAGCTGAGCTATATTGTAGTTTTGTATGTGTAGACATGAGAAAATCAATACACTCATTGTAATCTTCAAAGCAGTGGAAAACTACAAATGCATGAACAATGGAAAATAAAGCTACTATTACTCTAACAAGCATGCACCTGGTGGAATGAAGAGGTTTGTGTCAGTGTGGTATTGTTGATTTTCATCCTAACGCTGAATGTTGTAGGTATGTTTTATTAAGCTAATATTATCACATTTTAAACAAATGAATATATTTCATTGCATGGACAAGAAGTACTAGTAATTGAGTGTGGCAAAAAGTAAATGACTCTCAGATTCTGAACTGAGCTCATTACAGTTGCATCTAATCATGGTCCATAGAGTTGCTCTTTACCATAGAGTTGAGGTGGCAGAGGGAAGAGAGGAAGGAAGATAATCATTTACAGAAGCTTCTCTAGCTTGACAGTTAGAGCAGAAGCTGCAAACTAACCAGAACTGGAAGCTGCACAATTAATTACCAGGGCCTGCAAAACTTCATCTCTTCCCAGGAGACAAGCAGAGCTGAAAATTTCCAGTTTCTAGTTCTTTCACACAGAGTGCCCTCGCCTCTTGTTTGGTCCTTTTCCATGTTCCTGGCTCACTGCTGGAGAGAACAGCCTCCAAACAAAAGCTGTGTCACCTGCCCACCACTCTGCAGCACCTGTCAGTCTCATTTTAAGTGATGGTATAGCCCAGCATCCCTACTTAATGTTGTTATGGTGACCGTGGGAACCTGACGCCGAGCACTGCATCTGTCTGCTTCTCTACTGCTAATGATCCTGCTGTGTACAACTTCAAAAGGAGCGGAACCAACAGGGTGTTTTTAAAGCCTGGATGATCAAAGGGGCCAGCAACCACAAAACTCTCCTTCTATTAAAAAATTTATGCTTGAGTTGGATCCCAGGTAGAGGAAGGGAGGGTAGGTAAATCTCTTGGTACACCTCCAGAGCTAGAGTCTTTGCTTTTTTAGGGCCTGACCAGGTTGCTGCAGAAGATGGCAAAAATGCCCCATGTGAGCAGCCTCCAGTGGGGGCCACAACTTGTACAGCAGCTTGGAGAATGAGCTGATCAACACCATGGTCTGGAGCTAAGTGTGTGTGTGTGTGTGTGTGTGTGCAGACACACATACTCCATTGGGAAGGCACTAACAGAGGGTAAGAACCTGCATATGCTGGCACATGCCTGGGCAGTTTCATAATACAGAATTGCACAGTTCTCAGGGGCTATTTTCCTATCATCCCTTCGGCTCTTCATGCCTTTTGCTTAACACTGGCAATTGAATCTATGTAGGTAAGTAACTTAAAACCAAATAAAATCAACAGGTGCTTAGGGAAGGTATAGAAATGAAGTGTGGGTTTTAAAAAGAAGGGTTTTTTTACTCAATTAAAAAATATAAATGATCAGTGAACAACATAATGGTTACCTTTTTATCCTCAGCCACAGCTATACAAGAGGTGTTACTTACCTGCTTTATATCCCAGGAACTTTCTGTAGATCAGATTAGTTGGTCTCTCCCTGACCTTTCCACTGTATATTTGCTTGTCCTGCTGGTCTGTGTCAAGCAATAGCACAACCCAGATGACACGAGGTGCAAACCACTGCAGTAAGATGGACCTCAGGTGATAAGGGGGTGCTCTGCAGCCATCCTGCTTATCCTAGAACAAGGTAAGAGAGGGAAAGCTGAACTTCAGAAGAATATGGCTTGCTGATAAATGTTATCACTGGTGGCAACTATAGGCCCTCTTGTATCATGTGCAGCTATTTAGATTCCATAATAATGAGTTCTCAAGGATGTTCACAATTTTTTTCATCCCAAAATTTCCTTTTCCTGTTTCTGAGTAGTGGGAGGAGGTTCTGGGTTTTTTTTCTTGGTGCTGTTTACTTTTCCCTTGTGATTTGGCTGCTTCTGTTTTGTTGTTTTGATGACTGCCTCACTCATGTGCCCGCCTGAGTTCAACAAGTGTTGGGACAACACTCTTAAGCACATGGTGTCATTCCTGAGGATGGTGTTGTGCAGGGCTAGAAGTGGGACTTTGATGATCCTTGTGGATCCTTTCCAACTAAATATATTCTGCAACTCCATGTGGTGGAGTTGGAGCCATGGAAGCAGGCAAGCAATGCTCCTCCTACCAAACCCCTGCATTGCAGGCTGCATGGAAATCTCTTTTTGTGCATAATTTTTTTCTTTACAAAATATCACCAAAGAACCTTTCTGAAAGTTAGTGCTACAAACTGCATTTCTGAAAGGTATGACACAGATGACACTCTGCAGCTCTGAGCTGGCTCATAGGCCATAGAGCTGATGAGCATCCATGAGTAAACCATGAGAACCAAGATTAATTAAATTTTATCAGACAAAATGATAACTCTGAAAGGGGGTGAAAAAAGCCTTCATACTTAACCAGAGAATGGGCATTCAGGAAAGGGAAAACAAGTCATTACACAAGCCCCAGGATTTATTCCCTTTCAATCTTGTTTGACAACTAAAATGTAATAAAATAGAAAAAAACAAGCAGGCTGCAAATAAAGAGGTAGCTATTGACTAACGCAATACAAAGCATCAAATGGTATAATAGCAGCAACAGCAGCAACACTTCCCTCAAAATCTAATATTGAGTCTGTGTTTTTACTGGCATGATTTTGGCCTGGCACATGAAATAGCTGCTGCCAGTAAGCAATGGAGATTGATGTCTCTGCTGTGGAGAAGAGATGGACAAGACTGAATTCATGCTTTGATGTGTGTATCCTGTTACTTCCATAATGCTGATGGAGGCTGCAGCAAACATGCCTTGGAAAAGCACTTTATTGTTTTGGGATGGAAAACTGCTGTTGGTAAATTGCATGTTTGTTGTATACCTGTTCAAAGTCATGAGCAGAGCTGAATATTTCTGCTCAGATTTTTTTTCTTTAATTTGGCTGCTAAAATTAGGCTTTAAAAATGGCTTCTGTATACTGCAGTGTCTCTGCTTGTGTATAATACTGAGGAATATTATACCAGGTAAAGCAGAGAACATCCACAACTACTGGAGGAGGGAGGGAAGGGAGCCTGAATTGGCTCTGCAAGGACAAGGTGGTTTGTTGTGGACTAATGCAGCCAAAGTGAACTTGGGGCACAGAACAGCACAGCCACCTCAATAAATGCATTGTGTGGGTGGGCTTTTGTCTTGAATGGTATCATGGTTACTCACAATTCAGCAGGTGGGAGGAGAAGCCACAAATACAGGCCCTTTTATATAAGACAACAAAAGGAACAAATACAAATTTTCTCCCTAAGTGATGTCAAAAGCCAGGCTAAAATATGTTGTGATGAGAATTTGTTTTGTTTTAGTAGATAAATATATTTATGGTTACAAGACAATAATTTTAGTAGTGCCTGAGGGTTAAAACCCTTCCTACAAATGTGTATGAGTACTGGAGGATTGCAAAACGCTATCTGTAGCTCAATGTTCAGGAAGTAACAATGCCTGTGTTTTATTTGGGCTACTTAATTTCTTTTTTAAATGTTTATGAAAGTGCATTCAAGGCAATAAAAAAATCCCGTGTGAGATACCAAAGGTGCAAATTACATCTTCATTGCACTGTAAAGCATAACAAGTTGCTGGTTTTCAACATTTTAATATGTGAAATGTCAACTGCAGGAGAACAATAAAAGAAAAATATTTATTCTATTTATTTCTCTTTTTTTAGCTATTTGATACAAGTAATTTTTTTATTTCTGGCAGGCATTAAAAAATCTAGTTAGGGAGGTTTGCAATATCCTTGTTTCCTCTATTTACGACAAACTCTAAATGTCAAGGCTAACGTTTTTTACTTATTTTTAAAACCAAATACTCAGTTAAAAAACTCACAGTGACCCAAAGAAGACTGGGAGAGAAACATTTTTACAGATCCTCTGTTTCAGATATCACTGCCATTTCCTGAAGTGCCATGGAATTCTCTAACTTAAGAAAACTGGTAATTTTTGTCTTTGGATTACTCTTTCAAGGACAATATTTGTATTGCAAGACAGATAAGGTGAGTGTCCCTTTTCTAATGAAGATTTGTAAGCATAATGTGATCTCTTCCTTGCATACAGGTATGGTTTTAGTTTCCCTTCCTCATATTTATCATGTTGCTAATAGGGCTCAATTTTTCTTTGAATTTTCTCACATTCCCCACTTTTACTTTAATAGGAATTTTGCATTGGCCAGCAAAGGAAAACCTTTATATGAGGAAAACCTTTAGCTCAAAACCAATAAAAGTAGCCTAGAAAAGGGAATATAAAAATGCACTTTAGAAGAAACATTACCAAGAGAGGAACACAAGGTTCTATGAACTTTTAATGGTTTTATGTGCTTAGCTTAAGCAAAAATAGAAGTTATTTGCAATATAATTTTCTTGCAGTCTCATTTCTTTTGAAAATACAGTAAAGTGATCACAAAAATCATGTCACCCTTCACAATGAGAGCCCTCCTGTGAGTTCAGAAACTCGGCATTGGAAGCAACTCTACTAAGCTGGTGAAGTTTCACCAGTATGAAGCAGGTTATTTGAGCTTAGAGGATAACTTTGCCATAAATTTTAATGACTTGAAACTAGTGTGCTTCTGTTGAGAAGAAGTTGCAGTTGCGTGTGCCTACATAGAAAAAAATTATTTGCATCTAGGTGACCGGAGGTAAAGAATGTTTTAACTACCTGGAACATTCATTTTGCACGTTTAAGAAAATAATCTAAGCAGTGTTTCCAAAACAGAAGTTTGAGATCTGTTTAATAAGCTGTCGTGTACTAGAATTATAATGCAATTTACTTGACAATAAAACGTTCTGTAGCTATTGTGCCACAGGTGAAGGATTTTAAACAATGAGGTCATTAATCTTGACCTTTGTGATGTTTTGATAAGCATGATTATGTACACATGCTTTTCATCCACTTTGTCCATGTTTTTCTGAGCTGTATTTGCTTATACACGCTGTGAGACAATAGTTAAAGTGGTGTGGTGTATCTGTATCAATTCTTGTAAATGAAAATTTAGCTTTAGACCATCCAGTGATGTTAGCATACTCCCAACTACCAAAAAAAGAGAAAAAGAACAACTAAAACACAAAAACCCCTGCTAATGGACATTAGAATATGTGGCTTTTTCAAAACTAAGCTTTTGCATCTAGCTTTCCAATTAGCATGCACAACAAAATAAAGCCTGATGCATTGAATTGCATATGGAGAAACCATACTATTTAACATATTGTTCTGTGTAGTAAGCAGCTCTAGCATGAATGGGCAGAAGAGAAGTCTGGACAGTTCAGGAGTACAGCTTTTGCAAGGTCATCTTCTCCTGACTCAACCTTTAAAAATATGATTTAAAAGCTTTCTGACTTTCTTCAGCAAATGGCCTTTGGCAGGATTAAGCTGCGCCGCTGCCAATCCAGCTCAATACCAAGCATGTTAATGAGGTGTCTTGGCCTTTTTATTAATTCTACAAGCAGGGTAGTCCATTCAGCAGTGACTGAGAAAGTTTAATCAAATAATCTCATTGTTCCAAATTTATCACCACAATAAAAGAATCTACTAAGGAAATACAAGATGGAAGAACTCATTTTTAATGCTATATCGTTTTCCACTAAGAAGCAGTGCAGCCTGGAGGCTCACAGCAGCGCTAACATCTGCCTCTCTGTGGGTATCCAGTGTATAGGGGTGTTGCAATCTGCAGGAGTGACCTGCACAGCAAATTGTTTGCCCCTGGTTCTTACTGTTGCTCTTACTAACAATTTATACTCTCAACAGATTTACTTTTTCTGATGAAGTCTTTTGACTTCAAAAAACATCTGGAAAAAAAAGTGTAGTGAGAGTGTTTATTCATGACATGATGAAATCTATCCATTGCAGATGACAAAAAGTGAAGAAAGGACACCTTTTGCATATTGTGGGGAGAAGTGAGGTCTGAGTTGGTGCAACAGAACAGTTACAGTATCTTCCAAAATTAATTCTAGGTCTGGAAAAACAAGTATGGTTAACCAACAAATAGGACTTAAAATACACATATGGAAGTAAGTGGCTTTGCCCCACACTTTGGAACCATATGGTAAAAGCGTAATCCTTTTTTGATCTTCTATGCTTCCAGATCAAAAATTCAGCTGTGGTTTTTTTAATGTTTCAGGCACATGTGTGACTTCAAACAGCTGCCATTAATTTTATACGGTAAAAGTTGTCTGTCAAATCAATTTCCAAGTGTTCCTTTCTCTTTAGAAATCTCTCTGCTGATAAATCTGTGTAGTCCAAGGGTGACACATTTTTTTTGCATTAAAAAAATTCAACTTTAAAACACCTTCAAGACTAGAAAACAACCCATATGTTTATCTGAAGGGTTAGAATTATCAGGTTTTGCTTGGAGCTAGCACAACTTCCAGATAAGCAACTTCAAACAAAATATGAGTATAGTGCTCTAGTTTGCTAAAGCAACTTCCTTCCTTGAGCACAAATCCAATAAAAGTTTTCTTTCAGGTTCTTTCTGGAGTCCTTAATTCTCTTTCCTATACCTTTCCCCCTCTCCCTGGTTGTTTGGCTGGCTTCTCAGCAAACTTGTGGGACAAGGGCAAACTAGGAGACATGCACAGCTAAAAAAAGAAAACTTGCAGTACCTCGGTTTTGTAGCCCATTATTTTCTAGCACAAATAACATGAAATGGCAGAACATGAAGGGATGTCAAGGCTGTACAGCATACCAATGGTCTTTGAGATTAAAACTTCTGCCATTTCTCAAGATATGGTATATTGAAGAGGTCTGTTCTGTATTCTTTCATTAAAAACTCCTACAGTTCTTTTGGGGCTCTTGCTGGAGGAAGGAAATGTTACTATTTTTCTCCTCTTTGCATTTCAGTTTTTGATTTGAACTGGGAAGAGAGGCACTGGCAGACCTCGTACACCACTAAGAAATGATGAGTTGTCCTAATTTTTTTCTGCACTTCTCATCTAACAATGAATATCAAAACAAAAAATAGGTCTATTTTCCATTCCAAATATAAAGGACTTCTATTTTCCACTGTGTCTGTCAAAGAAAGGAATTGAACAGCTTATATTCAACTACTTCAAAGTAGCAGATTAAAATCAGCTTTCTATAAAGCAGCATACCTCCCAGGAACTGGGACACTAACTCTGTATGGCCCTTCCTAACCATAACAGGCAACTACATTGTGATTTCCAGATCTTTCCAATTGCTTTCAGCAAGGTGTCATGACAAAAATTCTGATGCTTGTTTGGTTTTGCCATGCATTGCAGGGGTATCTGGGCAATGTGAGTGCTCACGTTAAAAATTTGCTCCCACTTGTCTTAAATTCATCTGACTGCTCTCTCAAGCACAGTGTTGGTTTCTCTACTTGAGAGAGCAAGAGTGATTCTGCTGGAGGTGGCCAGGCTGTGTTTTGCTTCTCATTCAGTCTTCGTTTGGCCATTCTCTGCCTGCTGTATCAGTTTTTCTTGGTTCTCTGGGTTTCTTTCAACCATTTCAAGATGGTATTATAAAAACATGAATGCAAGCAGATATCTAGGATGGACTAGAAAATTTCTGCTTTTTTGTTATTGTTTTTGTTGCTGATTCAAAATATTTTGTATGTAAAATGAATTATGCTCAAAGTTGCATTCCTATTCAATCTGAACATGCTACAATTAGTCCCATGGATAGAACTGGAGTCATTTGGGTTATGCAGCAGCATTATATTCATGTGGATGTCAAATTTGACCCCAGCTGGAGAAAATGAATAGCTTTGCCATACAGCATTTCCATATATTATGTAGGACTTTTATCACGTATATTGTATTTCTGTCCAACACTCAAAAACCCTTGGGGCAGGAACATCTGATTAATGGCTTGGGCTTATACTTTCAGTGCTAAACATAAAAATACTAAGAAGCAGGACTATGCATCAAATGCAGGATATCTGGTGAGAAGGGCGCTTGCTTAAGTCCCTCCTTAAGGAGGGAGCTAAGTTGTATTCCAAAGACTTAGGTCCTAAGGATTTTTATGAACTGGGAAAGAAGGAACACATCAACTTCATGCTGTTGTTTATGCAGTAGTGATTGTTTTGTTGCCCAATGAAACGTTGCTATCTTAGTCTAGTATGTCACAGAATCTTTGAAATGTAAAACTCTTATCTTGGGGTAGGGGTTGGAAGAAATAAAAAATGCACTTACCTTTCTCATGAAATGAATAGTGTTTTGATAAATGTAAATTTCCATCCCAGAGAATCTTCTGGCAAGCTAGTATTGATGGGAGGTGAAAATAAATATAGTTTAAATTATATTTTCCTTTGATGTGGCATCACACTGTAGACAACAAAATGCTAATATATCTTAATGGCTGTGCCTTTTAAGAGTTGAATATCAGTCAAGCATATAATTTCATGTTGTCTGGAAAAACACAAAAAAGAATATCTAACAGGACAGAATAAGGCACCACACTCTAGAATAATTACTTATTGTTCCCTTGCTATAGAGCTCTGCCTTTAAAAAAAAATCATTTCCTAACCCTTCTGTGTTTGAATGATTGCAGGTGTGTTATTAAAGTAATAAACTCTCACTAGTAAGAGGTCCAGAAAAAGCTGTTTGTAGTGGCTCCAGCTTGGTGTTGCATACTATTTTGCCCATATTCCTAAAGTAGGTATATTCTGCTTAGCAAATATTTTTTCTTGTACTTTTAGAATTGCTAGAATACTACAATATTTTCTTCTCCTTTTATTCAAAATCTTAAACAGCTCCATAAATCTACAAATTTCAAGTCATGTGGAATCCTGTACTTTATGCTTTATTTCAGTTTTAGCTACAATGCTTGAATATAATTGAAATAATATACATGAGAACTTTTACTTGCATGCCTCCAGCAACTGCTATTTTTAAAGAAGAAACATCACTTACAGCAAGGTTTGGTAAGATCCTAAGAGGTAGTTGTTGGTTTATGTTGCTGCTGAATCTTAGTACAATTTTGAAATGTCACCTTTATTAAATGTTTCAGTGAACTTCAAGATGTTCACGCCCATGCACTTTTTTTCTCTTTTGCAAAATGCATGCTCACTTCAAGCTTGTCAGCACTGCCACCCAAGCTGTCCAAAGTCACTTGTGTGCGTGAGAGGAGAAACACCCATTCGTCATTTCATTTACACCTTGGAATGACAGCAGCTGGGGAGGAATAAAACAGCTGAAAAAAATTATTGGATGGAAGAATAAGATGGTTGTGGTATATTGAAGTGGATATGTGTGTAATAGGGTCTCTGACTTCCACAGCTACTCTCTGGTGCAATAGAAGATGAACAGCTAAACACATCAGTGATGGAGACAAAATTTGTAGCGGAGCTGAACAAGCCTCTGCTAGTTTGCACCAGCCCATGCCAAGAGGCAGGTGAGTGCTCAGCAGGTGTCAGTCACTATTGGCTGGTCAACAATGTTTGGTTTGCTTCATTATTGGAACCTTTGCTGGCTCTAAGACTGTGTTTTATTTCTGGACCTATAATCATGGAGGAATTTTACACTAGATACATGCAGGAAATTCTCAGAATAAATTCTATCCTTGTCCGCCACTTAAAGCCAGAGAGAGCATGGATTGTGCATACTGAACGAGGCTGGTCCAGTGATGGCCTTCGGAGGCCTGACTGAAACGATTAATCCCATTCATGCCTGTTATCACCTGCCCTAAACGCGCTAAAGAGACTTAAATTAAGACAGTGATCAGTATCCTTAGATTTAGTGAGCACTGTGTTTTTATCTCCTCATCTTAACCAAAGTCATCCTTCTGCCTCGATTTGTACACCCTGCAATGGGTTCTGTCGTTGCTAGTGGGCAGCATCAAACACTTGCACAATTACTCTCTGTTTGCACTGCTAGACCACTGCTGTTCACTCGTAGTGGATTTTGGAACTGGTTTCCTCAGCAGCAAACATTTTTCCACTTCACAGGCTCAAAATAAGGGTTGGAGAGGAAATAAAATAAAGTTAGTGCTTTATTCAATACATGTGTATTTAAGATGATAATTAGTTTGATTTTCATCTGCTAGATTTATTTTTTTTTTACTTTCCCTTTCTGGTAATGGTGCAGTGATGCTGTGATGCTCTGATGCTCCCTTCAGTGACAGTGAAAGGTTGCATTTAACTGATCCAGCTCAATTACACATTTGATACCTCGCTGGTTTAATGTTCCAGGTAAACTGAGCTAGTGCAGTGCTGAAAGGTAACAACCTTCTCTCCTTGGACTTGACTTTTCGCCCCCCCCCCCCCCGGGGAAAATTGGACAAAATATT
>VWYP01006729.1:163564-203154 GCA_013400435.1 Pycnonotus jocosus
GCGCTGGCAGCGCGGCCCCGGGCTGACGCCCCTCTCCCGACCTGCAGCGGCATGCGGCGTTCCCCCGATGTCAGCCCCCGGCGGCTGTCCGACATCAGCCCGCAGCTGCGGCAGCTCAAGTACCTGGTGGTGGACGAGGCCATTAAAGAGGACTTGAAGTGGTCCCGCTCTGTGGAAGACCTCACCAGCGCGTCCGTGGGGCTCACCTCCATCGAGGAGCGCATCCTCCGCATCACCGGCTACTACGGCTACCAGCCCTGGGCTGCCAGCTACAAACGTGAGTCCCCGACACGGACGGATGGACGGGCGGGGGGGGGAATGCCCGGACGGGGTCGAGCGGGCGCAGCTCGGAACAGGCTGAGGGGTTCGAGGGTCTGATCGCTTTACCGCTGGAACAAACCTCGCTCCGTGGAAGGAAGTGCTGTCACTCTCGACGAAGAATTCTGTGCCCGCGTTGCCTTAGTCCTTTGGCGGTGGCTGGTCTGCGAGAGCGTGGTGCTAAGAATGATGACAGCTAAATTCTGCTAAGAAAATAGGTCAAATATTTGTCTTCATGTTGCAGGCATACTTAGCAACGGTGATTACCGTGGGCTGACAGCTGTGTAAAAGCCCCTGCACGCTCATGCACATATCATTTCCACAAGTAATGCATTATCAGTGTGTGTTTCTGTTGTTTTAGGAGTCTGTCAAATTTTCACAGCCCTTGAGCTGAATGATCTGTCTTTTCCTATGTCGAGTGGAACTGGTTCTTCCGTATGCATACACTTGAGAAAGAAACTTCAAATGATAACGATATGAAGAGAGGTGTAGCTGTGTTCCTTTACATATGTGATTTACAAAGGAAGAATTACCTCGAGTTATTGTAACATATCAACTAGGAATTTTTTTGTGTGTAATGCCCTATTTCTTGTCCATCTTTCATCATGTTTCTGTGATTAAAAAGTTTTAGAATAGTTTGCCAATTAATTGAAGACACAACATTATTTTGGTTGTTCTAAGGTTGTAACATTGCAGGAGGTTTTATTGATAAAAGGACTCTGCTGTAACAGGAATCATTGCTTTGCTGGAAACACTGGCTCTGATAAAGTGGTTTTTTTCATATTGTACTTCCCTAAGTATTAAGTGCAAATGTTCTGAAATATTTACTACTGGATTATCTATGTGACAGTGTGTTTAATAATGGAATAGAATGATACAAGAATGCATGGCACAGAGTACTAGTTTAGTGTTTCTCTGAGGGAGAGCTGGTCCTGATTGCCTGAAATAGGACTTTACTAATAAATATTCTAATACTCTTATGTGAGAGCCTTTTTTTTTCTTTGATTGCAATTATGACAGAAATATCAGATGTTTGCTACTTTACTCATTAGCAGCATGGTATTTCTACAAGAGCAGTTCCAGTGCCTTGACTGGGGCTGTTCTCGAGAGTAAAGCTTATTCAGGCCAGTTTTAAGGATCAGATCGTATGTGGATGCCAGACTGAGTTGGATGTTAATGATTCTATCTGACAGAGTGACTAATAGTCTAGCTGAAGTCACACTGAGCTGCTATGGCTGAACCTTCTGAAATAATAAAGGTCATGCTGGCTCCTCAATTATAACCTATTTGTTGAAATTTATAACTCTGTCTGAAAAAGTTAATAGCAAGCCTAAGCCTGCTATTCTAGTTACATTTTTTTTCTCCTAATTCAATCTGAATAACAAAATTACATACTTGAGTTATAATGGTGGGGAAAAAATATTCAAAGTGTCTGAGTTTCATAAATGTATGTCTAAAAATAATAGGTTATGTGAATTTATTGCCAATTTATAATCTGAGTTACTAGGAACACAGAAGGACATGTAGAAGAAAAGATACATCTCTACAGCCTGGTTTAAAGAGAGCCATGTTGATCTGCATCAGCTGAAGAGCTGACTGAACAGGGTATATAATCTAAAGTGGGAAGACATCTTTGTCACAGCCGCTTTGAAACATCTTTGAATGCTCCTTCAAGTTGGGCTGATGTCTAATTTTGGGATATGGACTTTCCTTGCAACTTCGGAGTTAGAAAATTTATTTGGTTCGAACACTGTGAACAATGATTTTTTGTTAAACTCAAATTGCAACCTGGGTACTTTCTGTCATCTTATTTTGCATCCTTGTTGACATTTGGATGCACTATGATTATAATTATGGACTGCATTAATAATGGACCTGCTTTGCAGGAAATAAGGCCATAACATGGTCTGATCTAGATTTATTTAGTGTATCTCTCTTGGTGACATTTTTTTTACTGTAACTAAGTTGCCTGTAAGGCCAGAGCTATCTCTTTCACATTGGAGTCTATTCCTTTTGTACTTTATTTAGATTGTTTTTTATGTATATAGGTGTATGTATTGGATATATAACATTTTTTGAGAGATTCAGAAAGCTTTTGCTTATTTGATTGTTTTTGTTTTAGCAAAATTCCATTAGGGAAACTACGACTGATAACCTGAGATAGTGTTACCATGACCCCAAAATTTGCTTCAAATTGGAGAACAATTTGAAACATACCAGGATACCTCAAGGTTATGTAGCAACTCCAGTATTTAATATTCTTAGAGATTAGTTGGAAAGAGAGGAGGAAGAAGTGAAAATATGCTGAAGACACAAACTGGTCTGGATTGGACAGAATGAGAAAGGACTCATAACATTACCCTAGAGACACCTAACCCAGCCAGGTGATTCGCTGAAATGTCAATAAATGTCATTCACTTATCACAAACAGAAGCTTCACATTTCCTGAAAATGCTAAAATTGCCTGCCAACTTTCACATTACATTGGCTGGTGATTTTGGGACTGTACACAGCTCAGGGAAGACCTCTGCTGTTTGACTGCACTTGCAAACCAGATTTTAGGAACTGGAATAATGTGATGTAGTTCCTGTGTGTTAGGATGCCTTCAGCAAATTTAGTGAAATACTGTAATTAGGGTTATCTGCTCTCAAAAAATACTACAGGAGGCTCTGTGATGAGAAAGGAGAGAAAGTACAGGTAATCTGTAAAGAGCTAAAGAGCCTCAAGAGTTTTTGCTGTTTACCTTAAAGAGATTGAAAGAAAAGTATTGGAAAGTACCGGCACATGTTGCTTAGGCAGATAAAGATTTTTTCTTCTTACTGTGTCATAAGAGAAAAAGGCAGACTGGCAAAGAAGCTGAAAAGTCATCAAAGAAAGACTGATAGAAAAAGAAGTAATGTTGAAGAAAACGTGTAATTGATTCTTGAGATGAAGATTTCAAGGGATTGTAGTAGCAGAGATAAGATCTAGAATTTGACAAAATGGGAAACATATTGGAGAGAATATTAAACTTCATTATCCAGAATTTGAATTACCCCCTCCTTAGGCTATGAGGAAACTTCTCTTGAGGGTTTCTTGTGCTTCCCTCCATAGCATCTGCCAGCCTTTAGAAAGAGAATAGGAGTGTTCCCTGATCTAATCTGGTAGTTCTTATTTTTCTGAATTCTTTGATTTCCAGGGTAGCTAATTATGTGATTAACTGCTCTTCATTATAAATCAAATATTCATGTGTGTCCCATGGGGAATATTTTGCAGAATGTGATTTGATTTTTCAAATATAAAGGCAGAGGGGAAGAAACAGATAAGATGCAGTCAGATTGTAGAATCACACTCTTTTGCAGCTACAAATGTAACAGAGCTCAACACTCATGAAATTCTCATTATCAGTAAGAAGTATGTTGACTTTTATTTTTTTTCTTTTAGTTAGAACAGAGGGATCTTTAAAGACTTTAATAAAAAAAGTCCACAAAACAATGCCATGAGATTTGCAGATCCTATCAACATTCTTCTTGTTGTATGGAGATGAAGCTGTTAGAGCTGTATTAGCACTGCCTTTCTCTTCCATGAAGGTTATGTGAATTTTCATGATTTCTGCCTCTGGAACCCTGGGACTTCTGTTGAAGAGCAGAGGCAAGTTTGGAGGTAAACAGACATATTTTTAAGTTTCCATTTCGCAACATTGTCAGTTAGAATTTGTTTTCTAAATATTTTTTGAAGTATAGCTCCCTAGGAGCTTTTCTGGACTTGAGAAATACAGGTGTCACAAAACTCTTGGACTGTCCTCCTGGTCAGTATGGAAGACTTGTCTATTTTAATGATTGTAGCAATTGGCAGGGTACTTGTTTCCACAGGAAATGTTCACAGCTGTCACCTTTGCCAAACATGCATTTTTCTGTAACTGGGTCTATTTTCTGGTGATTCAATATCACAGTGTGTCATTATGTGATTAGGAATTTAAATACATTCATGTGGGCTTGAGCCAGCTATCCCTATTTTGCAATCTTCTTCCTACAGATCACCTGCTTCCACTCCTTGTTTAAGATTAGGGTCTTTCTTTTAAAGCAGGGAATTTTGTATATCCTTAGCATGTGTTCATAAATACAGACTTGTTATGGACAAATCAGGATTATATGGGCCTTGGCCTCCTTCTTTTATTCACTTACATTCTTTGTGTGCTTACAGACATTTTCCTACCTGCAGAAAGAAAATTAAGAGAATGGTATGTACTTTTCACTCCACTTAGTTCTGTTTATTAGGAATAGACTGCTGTCTGTGGATCATGGCTTGTGAACGTACATTTCTCTGGGACTTCAACCTTGTGAATGATTCCAGGTTGTCCCAGTGATAGCTTTCAAGAGACATGATGTTCAGGTGGAAGGGAGAGATTGTGTGTACTAAATGAAGTTCCCTGGCTTTGCTTCTCCCTGCTACTTTAAATATTAATTTTCATATTTTTAATGTTTTCTTCATAGTTATTTCAGCAATAACAAAATAAACCATATAATTTTAATGCACAAAATTTCTATATAGTACTCATCCAGTGTGTAGCACATTAGGTCTTGACCTGAATGTGGAATTTAGGTGCTGACACCAGTATCAGGAACATACTGGAACATGTTGGCTGAATAGCTTGATGATTGCTCAGAAAGTGTAATTGTCTGATTATGCCAATCACAGAATTACACCACAGAATGATTTGGGTAATAAGGGACCTTAAAAGTCATCTAGTTTCAACCCCCCTACCATAGGCAGGGACACATTCACTGGACCAGCTGGCTCAAATCCTCATCCAGGTTGGTCTTGAACACTTCCAGAGATGGGGTACTCCTAACTCCTCTGGGCAGACTGTTCCCAGTTATAGACTTTTGTAGCCTTTCAAGGTAAGAGTTTGGTGTTGTTTTAGCTGTATGTATGAGTACTGTATATATGAGTACTGTACTCTTATAAATATTTATAATCAGTTATAAATCAGTTATACAGCTAAAGACCAGTGTTTCCAACTGATCCCCAGTGGTCTTCCTTGTGATTTTCCTTTCATGTGCCACTGAATGCTGGAATTTCACAGTTGCTAAAAGCAGATCCAGTGAGGATATGAATCAAGAGAAATTTATTCAAATACCATTTTCATGTATTTGCATCTGAGGGAGAATTTAACTTACTTTTTGAGGTGATGTACTCCAGAAGTTCAAAGACATAAGTTGCAGACTATAATTTTCTCTGGGGAAAGCCATTTTCAGGCCAACTATAAGCAATTAATTTAAACTGATTGCTTGCTTACCAGTGCATAAATACTGAATGTGTTAGGTTTATAACTAATGGAAGACTTGGTGGTATTGTTCATGTTGCTGTTTCAGAGGTCAAATGATTGTGAGAATCTTGCTTTTCAGGTGAAAACATGGAGTAACCTCTAGGTGTTTTGCTTGGTGCAAACTACACATTTCCATTCCCAGGGTCAACCTATAGATCACCAGCCCTTCTACAACACCCAATCTGTAGGCCAGCACTGAAGCTTAGAAGATAAATAAAAATATGGGCTTTATATATATTTCAATTTTTTAAATTGGCTTATGGTGTCTGAGGCCTGATTTATTTTTTAATCGATGCTCTTCAACTCTTCATTGTCAATACAAACATCAGTAATTTTTATGTTACCAAGAAAACCTAAGAAAACACAGGAACACCTACAGGCGAAAGAAAGCAAGGGTGATGGATTGCATTGCAGATTTAAAAGTACTGTAGTATTGTTGTTTCAGATGTCAGTTGCAGTTATCTGCTGCAAGCTAAACCTAAATATGGTGACACATGAACCAGGGATATTCCTGTCTTGTGTCCACATGACAGCTCACACAAAAACTTGTTAGGCAATTTCCTCATTACGAAGTAGCCACTGTGACTGAGAAGAGCTGTCCCCAGAAACTGTCTCTTTAAGTGTGTCAGAGACCTAATCACATGTCTGTGTGTATCCCAGATGCTACAGGATATGTTTCTCTTTTGAAAGGGCACCCATTGGCTCTCGTGGGTTTTAGCTCTCTGGGTGGTCTTGCAACAGAGAATGAGCACAATCTGGCCACCTGAGGCAGGCCAGAGCAGTACAGGTACTGAATACTGAGCAGCTGCAAAGATGCCAGGTGAATATTTTAAAAAAAAAAGCCTTTCAGAATCTTCTTTTTCAAGATAATTCCAATAGAGAAGAAACATGGGGATTCTTAGGCTTTTGAAAATTGGTAAGACTTTTTTGGCCAGTACTAGGTAGAAAACTGGTTCCTGTTACACTATAGAGCTGAATTAATCACAGACTTTAAGTTTTAAATTTCTTGCTGGCAAGCCAAGCAAATTCTCATTTAAACTGGTTTGCTAAACATTTTTTATTGTTTAATAAATATTTGGTAAATGCTTAGTGAATATTTAGTAACTTGTTTACTCAACAGTTTTAATCATGTAGTGTTAAGTAACCACGACTTTTAACTAGGTAGATGAATAAATATTTTGTGGTTTGTGTCTAGTTTTCATAGTGAAGAAACTTAAAATTACTGCCTGCAAAATGGGCCATCTTTTTTGTTTGTTTGTTTGCTATTTAAACAAATTAATTCATTGCTTTCAGTATTTTTCAGTGCAGATTTAATTACATGTCATCTTCAGCCATTTATGCAAAACAGTTCATGGGACAGCAATTAGGTGTCTGTTGATTTCCAGCATTCGTTTTAGACCCTTAATGAATGTTATCACTGAATGCTGCTGTGTTAGAATATACCAGTGAAGTCTCCACAATGACAACCTACTGCTAAACCTAGCTGTACATCTTTGCAATGTCAGGACCCATGTTAACAGTTTTGAAGAGGTTTACCTGGCATTTGAGAATCCTTCCACTGGAAAACTGCATTTATATCTATTTTTTTAACAGAAATGTGAACAACCAATCAAGAATAATGGGTTATTGCTAGGAACACATACTACTCTGAATTGATATGGAATAATGGAAGCCCAAGTTAATTTTGGAAAAATAATTGGGAAATTATCAAGAATTATGAACGACTACTTATTTATTTTTGGAACTATTTTTGTTGCAGATCCTTCCTCAAGAAAAATTTCTGTAATAGTTCTGGAGTGCACTGTGTGGTGGGTATTTGCAACTTTAAATAATGATTTCTTTAATAAAAACAATTAAGTGCATAAGACAGTGCAATTGATTGTATTGAAATTGGACTACAAAGCCTATGTTGTCCTACCAGGATATCAGATACTGTTGTCTTACTGGAGTGTTACTGGAACACAGAGCCACAAAAGGACAATGACTAGCAATGTTTGTTAGCTTAATAGCTAATTTTACTAGATTCTAGCTCATATCTGGGCTGTCTTCAAGGTGAGTTTTTGTCCCATAATCTCTCTTCCGTGTAATGAGGTGTTTGTGTTTCATATTCCTTGTGTAAGTTGCTGGTAATTTCTGCCATTTACTTGAGATAAAATAAGCCTCAAGAGAAAGAGACTGCAAGCAGATATAGTGGCAGCTATCCCTTGCCAATGGCAGGGAGCTGGAATGAGGTGATCCTTAAGGTCCCTTCCAACCCACATTGTTCTATGATTCTATAGAAAAGTTATGTCAAGGCCACTTTTTGGGAAGTGCCATCCTTTGGATCACAGCGGTGTAGTTCTGTCCCTCTTCTGTTTTGGAAGCTGAAGCCATAGACTTTCTGCTGTTGCTAGTGAATGATGACTCCTTTGAGAACAGTAATAAAATGAGCATTTATGCTCATAGAAATTTATTTGCAGATCATGGTTCCTACCTAGGCAATAGCTTGCCTTCGTGTGGTACATCTTATTGTAGAAACCACTTCCCTGAGTATTTATGATTTCCTGTTTGTTTTCACTAGGCACATGTTCTTTTATCCCTCAGCATATCCTTGGAAAAAAAAATGCTGTGATTGTGTGGAAGACCACAGAGAAATATTTTCTTTATGAACCACTACATGAAGTATTTCTAGACAGAAGGTGTGTAGCAGAGATATCCCTGATTTCATTTTCTTCAGAATTTGAGAAGCTTGTTTTCCACTCAGTCAGGTCCCCTTATAAAAAAGTGCATCCGAATGGTTTCAGACACCTCAATTTTACTCTGGAACTTGAGGCCCTAATAAGGTTCATTTTTTTAACCAAATGTGCCCTATTTTGTTTCCTGTCATTTTGTTTCTATGAGTGTATCTGGCCAATATAGGAGTTATTTTCTGAGAAGAGTTTTTCCAGCAGTGTTGGAATTTAGGCGGCCTCACATTTAGAAAAATAACAGTGACATTGCATAGTTGATAGGATGTATTAACGCAGCAAGCCAATCATCTGAGGCAAGGAAATTTGAATATTTGAGCCTCTCCAGGATAAGGGAATGTAACTTGCTTCTAGTGAAATAATAAGGCCTTAATCTTGCCATTGAGTTTTCCTTTTGCTTTGCTGTAACTGGCCTCTGTCAAATAATCCCTGAAAAGTGCCTTATATGTCTAAAGAAAGAAACCAGATTTTCATTTTTGAGCACCAGTGCAGAGTCCTATAGATCCTATTGATTATATTGCAATATAAATATTGTGGCAGAGCTGATCCAATAGTGACAGCTCAAAGGGTTTTTTTTTTCCTTGACTCCTACATCAGAAATGCCACAAATTTGGTGCTTTTCCTTGTTATGTCTTCACTCCAGCTAAGCTACCAAAGTAGTGTGGAAACTGACCTACTTTTCCACTGTCCAAGTTGAGCAGGCCAAGTCATTCCACCCTTATGCTCGCTGTTGTGCTGTCTGTAGCCCTGTGGCAGCCTGGGGGCTCTGCCTTATCCAGAATATCATGCTTTGGCTTTGCCAGATCTGTGCAGTTGTGTGAACAGAGCACAGGTTTGTGCTCAGGTGGGAAGTGAAACAAGGACCTGCTCCTTCAGAGTTGATGAGCTTCTGTGAGGATGGTGGTGGTGTATGCATGGTCCTGTCCTGAAAGCCTGGAGCTGTCTTTTCTTTTTCAAACAGTAACTGCTTTCCAGACAATCTGGTTCATTGGGAGTTCAGTAGGGATTATCTGCTTGCAAATTTTTGCTCTAGTTGAAATGTGCAGTGCCAGGATTAATATCAATGGAGCAGTGTTTTTACCGTGAAACAGGAAATACAACTTCATGGCTTTATGATTCTGTTGTCTCTCCTGCTCACTTTATGCAATGTTTTTTGGAAACTTTAAGACTGAATTAATTAATATGCAGCCATTTATTTTGGACAAGTGAAGATGATAATCATGTTTGCTTTTTCAGCTTAGATGTTTATGGTTTTGGTTAGCACTTTCCATGGAATGGAAATTAATGACAGTAGCCATCGTTCCTTCATTCTGCTAAAATGATTTTTTGCTGCATAGCATTTAGTGTTCTACTGCCTTGGTAATTTCTCGGTTGCAGGTCTTTCTTTGCTTCAGAAACAAGGAATTTATAATGTAAATAAATATGTTGAGGTTTGATTACCAGAGGCTAGTTAAAGAGAAGAAATTACAAAATAATGTAAAGGTAGAAAAAGGCAGTCAAGAAACAAACCCCTTAAAGTCAGTGGAGTCATGGAAAATGTCTTTAATTAAGTTAGAAGATTTGATTACTTTCAGGTTGAGCAAGGGGAGTAAGAAAAGAGCAGAAAAGGCTATTTTTAACAGATTTGGCTTCCTGACCCTTCTACATCATATGTTGTGACTAGAGTCCTCTGTTTTTCAGGACTTATTTTTCAGCTATTTCTTACATACATTGCAAGTGTGTTCCATGGGCCTGAATTTGGGAGCTCAAGTTTCATGCAAGCCAGAGATTATGCCCAGACAAGGTGAATTTGGGTGCATTCAGGAGTTCAAAAGTGATTTAAGGTTTTTGATAGACATGTGAATGACAGATGGTCTTGACTTGGAAATGAACATGAGCCCACATGCAGTTATTGTAGGTATATTGTGGGACTCCTACATACAGCCACGTGAACTTTCTTCCAATATATGGGAAGTATAAAGTCCTCTTTATCCGTCTGGGAAATTACATGAGTAGGAATGAAAACTAGGTTAACATGAAGAAATAGAGCTACTGTGTGCATGGATTCAGGGATTTCAGGAGGATATCTGACTCCTGCATGATTTCTCCAGCTTGCCAGGTTAGCTGGGGAGAATATATGAAGAATGGACAAAGACACCTTAAATGACTGCCTTCCCATGGTTGTTGGCTTGTAAGACTTATGAAGATCATCTTAGAGGTGCAGTGTGGTTTTGGATCTCTGGTTCCAGTTCATAAAATTACTTCACAGTCTCTGGGAAGTATTATTTGATAAACAATTTATTTAATAAAAACTTCTGTGTTTGCTTTTTCTTCTTTCAAAGACAACTTGCTTTCAAACTTTACAGGTTAGTAGTAAAGTCTAGTTTAATATCTGTAGGATATTCCTTGTCTTTTGCGAGTAGTGATTTCAAGAGGTAGAAGGCTGTATATGCATTCTGACTTTGCCCAGGGTGAGAAGTGTTTTATAATATTTCTCCAAATGAAAACAAAAGTGGGAGTAAATCATAGATGCACGGATGAGTAATTCCTTTATAGAGAAATACAAGAAACACATCTTGTACTGGGAACAATATTTTGTGCCTTCTGTGGCTGCTATGTGCATAGTAAAAACTGCATCTCACTGGAAATCATTCTGGCAAACAGTATTAGGCATTCTGTATTTATTTCTACAAAATGAAAAGAATTTTGCATGGCATCTTTATAGGAATCTTTGCTATTAATATTACTTTAAAATGGGACTCATATTCCAGAGTGTTTTATCTCTGCATGTCAAATTCTTTTACACCCTACAATAACATTTCTCTAAAGGTGCAATATCTCATGCCTATGTAATGCAAATACAGTGGAAGTGGTACTGAAAGTAGAATCTTTAGAGAGTAAGCCTAAACTCTCTTATGACTCTCTAGGTAGTTTTTCTTTTGTGATGAGCTTACTGAACAAGAGAAGTGGGGGACTGCATCTCAGTATCAGTACAGTACTTTTTAATGTATTGTTTAGTTCTGCACTGATAATAATGAGATACTTAGAAAAGCATTTGGGAGGAATCCCTGACTCCAACCAAGCCCATGGTAGTTTTCTCAATAACTTCAGTCAAGCCAGATTTCAGCTACCAGGCTTAAGTCTTTGAGTTTGCCTTTTAAGCAGGCTCCCTGCTTTGTATGCTGAACATTTGTTCCTAAGGCAACTGCATCCAATTACACCTACCCATACATGGTCTTTATTATATGTTCCTGAGCACTACTGAGGAGCACAATTTAAATGATAGAATAATTATTTCTTTTAATAGATGTGCAATTTTAAATTTCTTTAAACTTGGTGTTTAGTTGGTACTTAATAGCTTGTCCCAACATGAGTAGAAAGCATCTTTAGGAATTGAGAAGAGGCCACTCTCTCTTCCCATTGCCTAGAAAACTGACTGCCAGAACCCAGGTGCTGAAAGGAGAATGAGCATATATACAATTGTTTACAGCTTTAGGTTAGGAGTAAAGGATTGAGACTTCTAACAGGGCATGCTATAGAAGAACCAGCATAGAAAAAAACTCCTCAAATAGGTCTGTTACAAATAGAAAATTTTGAATTGCCCTTGGCTCAAATTCACATTTTTACTGAATAATAAAACATTGTTCATGTCTTTCCACTTCAGATGGAGACAAACAATCTGCCTGTACTAGAGTGGGTGTCACTGAATGGGTCTGAAGCAGAAGCCTTTTAAAACAGGAAAAGAAAGGCATTCTAGTTCATCATTTGTATAAGCAGCAGTTTGGAAGCCAGTTAGTTTTTGACAGCCCTGGCTCAGTCAGGTAGGGAATAAAAACATATAAACCCAGAACTCCTTGCAAATGTAAACAAAGGATAATGTGCATTGGGATGGAATTAGGGTGTTCTTGGAGAAATTTGAAATGCTAGACATAACAGAATGTTGTACATCCAGCTTAGGTTTTTTGAGGTTTTTTGCTGTTTTTGTTAAATTATCCCACCACAAAGCCATACATGTGACGGAGAAACTCCGGGGTTAAGTTTAAAATTTATCTATCTAATGAAGCTGTATGAGTTAGTGCATTAGCCTCTTACCCCTTTATTTTCAAAGGCCAGAATTGTTCCATATTCATGCTGGCAAAAATGATAGAAGCTAAGAGGAATTTTGCCTAACTAAAACTGGTAACTAATGGCACGAAGTAATACTGCCTGAAAGGAATTGAGGGTTCTGGTCTGACTTTGTAATAGGTTTGTGAAAGCTGTGCTGTTGGGCAAGCTTGGACACACTTAAACGTCCACAGAGTCCTAGAACATGCTCACCAAAGTATTTTTACAAACAAAATATACTATATCACAAGGCTGGAGTTTCTTTTGCTATTAGAACTTGTTCTGCACTTTTCGAATAGAACTGCAGAGTGACTGGATCTGATCCCAGCTTCCAACTGAGAGCATTTCTGTTGCAGCTATCTATTGATATAAACATGTATAGAAAATTCAGTTCCAGCCAAGAGCATTCCCCTAGTGAACATCTAGTGGATTCTTGTTTCCTTCACTTTTTTCTGTGCAGAAGGCAATTAGACAGTTGTTATTTTTGATCCTCCAATTATCTATAAGAAAAGGATCCTTCTCATCTATGCTAGGTGAGAACAGCATGGGAGCAATGAAACTGCCTTTCTCTCTGAAGCAGTTCAAAGCAGGGAGAGGTAACACAATCTCAAGTGATGAGGTAAATAAGATCTTGAAACACTTTTTTGGAGGGAGGTTTGTAGAACCTCTGCAAGGTTGAATGCCCAGTTGTAGGAATTGTACCAGAGAAATAAGAGATCAAGAAGCATAAAATATCCTGGATATTAACTGCTCTAGCTGAGTTACTTGCATTGTAGAATAATTGAAAGGTACAAAAAAAAAATCAGCACCTTGCAGAAAGGCTTCTTCTACTTGAGATGTATAGCTCTCAGTTCAAGGTTAAAATAGTCACACTGTAATCTGCTTTGTGTAACAGCAGCTGATTTTACTAAAAGATAAGTGGTTATGTAAGTCTCAGCTCAGTGTTGAAGCTGATGAATTTCACTGAAGGATTTCAAAAACCAACCTTGCAAGTCTGATCCTTCTTGGGTTTTTTGTGGCAGTTGATTTATTTCCCAATAGGCTGAATTATTGTTGTCTCATAAAGATGATTTCATTAGACTTTTTTTGTGTGTGTGTGTTAAAATTAGAGCAATTCTTGACCATTACATAATACAAATAATAATGCTCAAATAATTTTGCATTTATAAGCTTTTGGGACTAATTAATTAATGAAGTTTAAACATTATAGCAGTTATGATAAGGTAATATTTCAAGCATGTCAGCATTGAAGAAGCATTTGGACAAAACTCATAATAGTATGCATTAACTTTTGGTCAACCCTGGAGCTGGCAGTTGGGTGAGATGCTCATGGTAGTTCCTGTCCAGCTGATTTTGTTCCATTTTTTCCTACTCTTCACCTCTCATAATTTTTTTATGTTAATGTTACACCATTAAAATATTAAGGACCTTATCCAGTAACCAAAATAACAGCTGAAAATACCCATGGGTGTATTTACAACATCATGCATCCGCTTTGAAATTGAAAAATAGGTCTTTAGTGGTTTTTATTCAGTTAAATAATGAGGAAGCTGTATTTTGCTGGAGTTACTGAGTTGCAAGGAAATGTCGCTATTTGATACATAAGTTTCAAGCTTGCAAAATTACATATGAGTAACTTCAGCTATGCAGAAGCTGGGGGGCTAAAATTATTTATTTGTACATATTAGCTTTGAGAATGTTAATTATTTGTATTGCCCCAGGCAGTTGGTTTTAACCAACAGTGAATGTAAATTTTTTTTGAAAATACTAATTTAAAATCCTTCACATAATAAAATATCGTTTTTATTTGTCTATGCTAAGTATAGCTATCTAGAAGATTGCATTCTTGCTCTAATATATAAATTCTAAGTCAAATTGTGTGTGATTAGATCAAATTTTTTTTGGCGCAAACATAAATAATTCTATGCACTGTCAAAATACTTGAGTTCTCTTAGTCATTTTGTCCTTTTCAACATAATCACTGATCTATGCCCTTTTTTTAACAGTCTGATCTTGTCATTTTTTCAGAATGTAATATAATCCGAAGTAATTTGCATGTGCTGACCAATTCAGCTTGACACAAAGGTCTGTCTTTATGGAAAAATTCTTGTGACAGGGTTTCTTTGTGGTTATTTAACACATATTAAAACCTGTATAAATTAGTGTTTTGATGGATGTTTGACTTGTTTCAGAAAAATATATTTCTTCAGGCAGTAAATCTGAGTGAGCAATTAGGCACTGTTGCAACATGTTGAGAACCAAAGTCTTTGATACCTTGTTTGCAAGAAGCACCCGTTCCTTAAGCATAAAATCCTCTTCAAAACCAAATACATCATTCATTTTATTTAAGTTGGTTCTCTGTTGACTTTAATGAAGTAAAGTACTAATTAAGCAATACAAGCTTGTAGAATACAGCTTAAAATAAGTAGCTTGGAAAGGAGAAGTAAAGGTAATTATCAGTTGTAGGGTTTGGGGAAAACAGCATTAAATTTTCAGATTTCTCTCTGAAATGGAGCTATAGTTCAAATGCCCTGGATCCCAAATACAGCATGTGACAAGAAAGTGTAGCTACCTTTTCCTGGTGTTTTTGTTTTGTTTGGTTCATTGCTTTTTTTTGTTTGTTTTGAGGGTTTTTGTTTGTTTGAGACTTTCTTATGTGTTCAGATTTTACTCTGGATCAGGGTTTTGGAAAGAGATTTTGTTACACACAAGTCTTATAGACTGTACAAGATTTATAGTCTCTTACGTAGAACACAACTCTTCTTGTGTTCTATATAAACATCACTTAAGTGACAGTCACCTTTAAGTAGCCGCTATTAGCCACAATTTATTTGCAAGTGATTAACTGCAATTTGAACAGAGTGTGGGAGAGGGAAGGAAACGAATCTTACCTGCTGGGAGGTGTCCTGTGGGAAGCTGTACTGTTGCTTTCTGTTTTCCAGCCAGGTCACTCTCTTACTCAGAGCCCTCAGCTTCTTCCTTTCTTCACTCTCTACCCCGTTTACCACTTCAATTGTCTTTTCTCTCAACCACTGATGATTTTTTTTCCCTCTCCTGTTTATGTTTCTTATCTGTCACGATGAGATTTCTTTCATTGTCTAACAGCTGGCTGCACTTCCAGCTGCAGTACTGGTCATGTATAGATAAAGACCAGACCTAAAAGAAAAAGAAATTCTAACAACATTCTGGACATTGATGTGCTAAAAAAACCCCTACTAATATGTTCTGAATTTTCTATGAGAAACCCAAGGAGATAAGGTGGCCAGTGCTAGAAAGGCAGCTCTCAAAGCAGTTGGGGAAAAATGGCAAAGGGGGAGACTGGTAAATAATTAGTTATACCAGTTAGTTTTAACATTTAAAATGAGTGAACATAGGTTTCTAAATAGAGATGGTGTTCCAAGTTGCTTTATAATAGGATCTATACAACTTCTGGGCACCACTGCAAATATTATGAATGCAAAGTAGTATCTGTCCTGCAGAGGAACATATTTCTCCATCTGTTTGTGTGTAGCCAGTCACCTCTAAGAATGAAATGTTAGTAAACTATATTGAAGCTCTCTGTCTCCTTTAAAACAGTGTTTTCTGAAGAGCTGGACAAACTGACCTTCCCTCACGGCTCCTACAGGCAAAATGAGAAATGTCAGTTCACAGAGCAAATGTCACATAACCACCTGAGTTCTGGTTTTGATAGTCATGATGTGCTGGGCTATCCATATGCATATATATGGCAGTTAAGAAAAATGATTTTGGCAGTAAGAGAGCAACAGGGATAAAATATGGAAATCTAAGGAAAACACACTGAATCAATTCACTAAGTAAAAGATTCAAAGCAAAATAAAACACAAAGTGAAAGAGATTTTTATGGAAGTGTAAGAGTACGTGGGTGAGATGCCATATGGAGCATTGGGTTGCGGGCAGCCAAATTTGCATCTGATGTGAGGTCTGTGAAATCTTGTAAGGAAGTAAATAGGATAAGAAAAGCACTGAAGAATAGCAAAAGCATAGGAGAGGTCATGAAAGTTTCAAACAGGTCTGAAGAGCTAGAACTGGGAAGAAAACTAGGTGTCTCTTCTGTTGAAAATCTCAGAAATGTCAAAGTTTCTTGTAGATTTATACATTTGTTATACTTTTATTTAAATACATGATGAGTTCAAATGTTAACACATGAACTTATTGCACCCTGAACAAGTTTTGTGAAAAGGTGAGGGCTAGCAGGGTTGCATTGCAATTGTAGTCTTTTGTTTTGTATGTAGACAGAAAGAAAAATTAATCTGAAATAACCAAATGAAAAAACCCACACAGTCTAGTATCAGTAAAAAATTACCTTTGCATATAGCCATATAAATACTTAATGTTAAGAGGATTCCTTCAGTTTAGATATTTTCTTCTCTCTGCACTATATCCTAAAGCATCCATAATAAACAAAAATAGTGGTCAGATCTTGGTTATGCTTTTTCTCACCCAACATTTTTTCCTGACTTAGAAATTTGTTGGCCAGCAAACTCAACTGTTCCTGAGAAGGAACAGAGAAGAGAGACATCTTCCATGGAAAGTAGATTTGGGGCACAGTGAGGTGCAATTGGGTGGTCTTAGAACAAGCAGCAGGGTCTACCTGTTATTTTCTACAGACACTCTTTAGCCTTGTATCAGTCCAGGATAACAGGAATATAGGGAATGGAGTAACATATTGATGTGCTCTGTGCTCTAGAAGTGGTTTGTACTGGGAAGTTGTCTGAGAAAGGTACCCTTCCTTCTCAGAGAAATTGTTCTTGGCAAAGTAACATTGGAATCCACAGTTCTCTCTCTCCTTTGTTTGTTGGCTGACCCTGTCCATATGCAATATTCCAGATATCCAAATCAAGATTTTAATCCTGATGTTACAGTGCTCTGTGCTTTCCATTGATTTAAATATAAATATGATTCACACACATGCAAACCAAATGCATGTGTGTGCAGTGTTAGCAGACAGTGCTGTTGGGCCTTTAGTGTTACCTTGGTGAAATATGTGTCCCTGTTTTATCAGAACAAGTGCCACAAGAGAACATTATGTAGTGATCCCCCTGGCATACTTGGATCCGTTTCTTTAGGTTGACTGATTGTTCTTGCAATTCATTCTCCCCCTCCCTTTCTAATAATTTAAGTTGTTCACTTGTATAAAGCCCGTGAGTTTTGCACTGATTTTTTTTGTCTCTATCCCAGCTATGGATTTGTTCATCTAAGGCATTTTGCAAAAGTCTTAATTAGGCCTTTTCTACAGTTGGAGCAATGAATATTGTAGTTTGACAACCAGTTATTTCAACCTGCACAGAGCTCTCCTTGAGTGGTGTTCACAGAGAAATGGAAAAATTAGTAAGGGAATTTGAAAGAAATTCTATGTACTATGCTTTTTTCCTGGCCAGAAGAAAGACGGCAAAGCTCTTTAGGGAAAAACAGAGGGATAGCAGTAGGAAAGAAACTTGTGCCATTGTCCTATGACTAAGCTGTTCTGCTAAGAAGTCTGCAAGCAGCCACAGTGTACTAAGATCCCTGTTTTGGGTGCTCAGTGGAATTCAGAGCCAGATTATTTTTTTTAAAAAAGGGGTTTTTTAAATTTAGAAATTGGAATGTGCATTGAAAATTTATTTCAAAATACTGGAAATTTTTATGTTGTCCATGATGCATGATGCTGAGTGGGTGATGGATAAAAGTATAATTTGAAATAATATGACAATACAGTTATAAGGGGAAAGTCTGAATTTTTTAAATGGCTTCTTATTCAATAAGGTTTAGGATCCACAAGGGTACTGTAACCAGAAAACACCACAATTACATTGCCAAGCCTCAACTTGGATATGTTTATTCTGGGCTGGTACAGTCCTTTTAATTTAGACTTTCTAACACCTGTACATAGCCCATTAGCTCTTAGAACATTTCTTTCCATAACTCCTGTTACTTGAGGATATAAATACAGGAATTGCCATGGTTGCTCTGAGTTATGTTCCATCTAATTGTTACTTAGCTTTCAAGAGAAAGCAAGGTTAGGCAGTTCTGTTAAGACAGCCTGTCCAGAAAGTTGCTGTTAGTTTTTTGTGGGGTTTTTTGGTGTTTTTGGGGTTTTTTTCCTCACTGATCCCTTAGAGTTAGCTGGTAAAAATAGGAGTTCACATATTTAAATTCAGGTTTTGAATGTTTTGGCAGGTGGTGTCTTACAGGTTCAGATAGCATCTTAAAATAATCTAACAGCTTGCCTAGGTACATTTAAACTGCAAAATAGAATATCTTGTGCCAGTTATGATAAATTATATAGAATAATTTATGGAATAAAATGGAATAATCTTTGGCCATGCAAATAGCAGTGGACTTTACTGATTTGATTGTCGCTAACTTACTTCAGAATTCTCAAATACCTGACAAGGTAGAACAGGATTGAAAGACAGCAGCAATCTGACCATGAAATCATGTTTTGCTAAGCAGTAAAAAAAACCTAGCTACCAAAGTAACAGTGAAAAAATATCAGAACATGATGTCATCCCCCCTTATGCCATGTGTCTTAGGAAACAAACTTGTCTGAAATGGGAACACAAGCAGGTGAACCAGATAAAGGAGTATAACCTAAAATATTTCTGTGTCTTAAAAATATAAAGGTAACGGCGCTGATGCCTAGACACTCCACACAGTTTTGGTGAAGGACAGGAAGATTAAAAAATTAATTTTTAATTTTCAAAAGTATCATCAGAATGTAGATTTATTTTCTTCTTAGTCTGTTTCTCAAATTAAATTATGTGTATTTTTTTCTGAAACCAGGAGGACTTTACAAAAGTGTAAGTACAGTTTGATTACAGGGGCATTCTTCCCCATGAAGTAAAAAGCAGGCTGGTCACATACTTTAACTGTTGAAAATGCAAAAAGTCTTTGAATTTAAAGTGTAAGTAAAAATCCACTTATTCTGTTTCACAATATCTCTCTTGTGAAAGTTTGACTTTGTCTTTAACAGAGTTCAGATTTTCAGTTATTGTTATGTTTTCCATTTAGCATGTTATACCTAAACCCCATCTCTCATGCTAGGTGTTTTCACATACTGGAACCACCTCTTGAAAGTTTTGCCTACATGGTATAAAAAAGACCTGTAACCTGATAACAGGTATTAGTTTTGAATATTGCTCCCATCTTGTCCAGGCATTAGGTATATTTTGTGATTTTTGCCATTGTGTTTCCTCCCTAGACCAGTTCTGTTTGTCCCTTTTTATACCCTCATTTGATCCTGTTTATTTTGTACTGTTGGGGGAAAAGTGCTCTAAATAATAATTCTGTTACTGATACTGATGGTCCCAGTTTAGCTGGATTCTGAATGTTAATGGAATACAAATATTGATAAGTTACGCCCACTGATTGTAATGCCAAGGCTTGGAGTGTTTCTTGTTTGACATGGGGAGGCTGCAGCCCTGCAAACTTGTCAAATGACATATGTTGTGACATGGCTGGGAAGGAAGGATTGTGTGTGGTTTATTATTTAATGGGAACTAGCTCATGGAGTCAGACAAAGAATTTGGGCTCTCCCGGTTTTGCTGGAAAAAAGACATCTGTATTAGTTGCATAAATGTTTTTCTTTTCTTTAACAGAAAAAGGTAATTGAGAGAACTTTCCTGTTTATAACATCTATAAATATGAGATGGGGTGTTTGGATTTGCTGTAGAAGTTTGTTAGAAAATGACTCGAAGATGAATGCTATTCTCTTTTCACATGTGTCCTGCAGGATAGTTTTGGACCTTTATATGTCTTCTTGAGTGATCTGTAATAATCACACTGGGAGGTGAGTGACTTCAGACTGGGCGCAGCCTGGATCTTTCAGGTGCACGCTGCTCCACAACTTGAATCTTTTACAGATTTTTAAAAATTTCTTTTTCACCAATTCCAAGGTGACTAATGTATTCAGAAAGATTACATCATGTTAATTATCAAGAAGTATTTGACAAGTTGTGTTCTTTCCCAGGGTGGAAGTGTGAAGTGCAGGAACATAAATCAAGCCTAGTGCGGAACAGGCTGAGATAGGAAGTGACTAGAGATGGGACAGACAATAGTTTTATTTTGTTATAAGCAAACTAAAGTAATCCCTGAATGTAAGTTCAGGAGGAGTAGAATGACATTCAGCACTATTCTTGGCGGTGACCTTTCTTAACACCTGGTGAGTTGACCTGTCAGCAGATATGTGCAGGAAACAGTGACAACCCAGTGAGGGAAGTGAACAGCTTGAGTGATGGCCTCTTCTTTCTCTGGTTACTGTGGCTGCTAGCTCCCTCCTGTGTGGTTTTTATTTAATTCTTTTATGCATTGCACAGGAAAGAGAGCATACTGCACCAGGAATGAACCTCTGAGAAAATGTCCTGTTTTGATGTTGATGCTTCTGCAATATGATGGCATCTGCAAGGAAGGTCTTCTCTCTTGTTCTGTCAGGCTTAAACTATCCTCTGTATGACACAGTTGAGAAAGATATTTTTCACTGCATGGTGGTCTTTTTGGGGAGGGATATGTCTGGTGAAGCAATTTATAAAGTGATGAAATTATGTTTCAATTGAGAAGTATTCTGATGTAGCAACAGAGGGTAGGGGATTCGGGTGGTCTGGACAAAGTGAGCAGACTTGTTTGATTAGTAACATTGCATGGCATTTTTCTTCTTTTACAAGAATAATGAGATTTGCAAAAGCCTGAATGCTGAAGGCTAGCATTTCCTGTTGTTTTTTGGAGGCTGTGTATTATGCATCTCACTTGCACCTTTGGAAGTTTACTGAATTGCCTCACATTCTTAAATGAAATTAAACCATTCCTCAACTCCAGCAGAGTGGGCTTTTGTTTCAGTCTTAGATTTGTAAGTGGTGGACACGGTAAACTGCAGTATATTTTCTTTCCTTTATACAGATAAATAAATATATAACATTATTTAAAGGGCTAGGAAAAAGTCTCATAAGTAAAGCCTAATTTTGAAAATTTAGGCGATTTTATGCCTAAGTAAATACATCATAATCTGTTCAGATAATTTCAAGTGAGTTTCTAAAAGTGATCAGTGTAACAGCTTTGTTTGCTGCTGAAGTGTTAAGAAATGTCAGAAGTGAAAGAGGTAGCAGTCCCTGGTTGTTTAACCAGGACTGCATTTTTTGAATGGCTGAGCCCACTTTTGATATTTGTAATCTATTTTGGAGGAGTGGAAAGAATTTTCCTTTGATTGTATAAATCAAATTAGTAAGCTTGGAAACTGAAGATCGTATTACAATAAGAAGCTTCTTCTGCTCTGTGAATGGAGATGCAGTATGTGATTTTGATTTTGTTAGGTATTTTATTTTTAAAGGATATACTAACTCTCTAGATTCCTCTTGAGCCTCCTTTTCTTCAGCCTAAAGAAACTCATTTCCCTCATCCTCTTCTCATAAGGCTTGCTCTCTAGATCCTTCCCCAGCTCAGGATACTCTGAAGCACTACAAGAATTTGTTGACAGTGTGAGCTTATTCCATCCATCCTCATGAGTTTATATTAAACAGGTTTAAGTAAAAATGAAAAATGAGCGAAGAATTTTAAATAACCTGACTTAACATCCTTTCTCTTTAATGAGAACACCCCAACTCAGAAGCCACTGTGCTTTATTCTGTCACATTTTCATTATCTTTCAGTTATCCATCAAAACCTGAGGAATGTACAGTTAACATGAGGAGAAACTCTTCATATCTTTTGTTTAACACCTCCTTCTAAACATCCTTCATTCTTTGTACAGAGAGAACAAAAAATACCAGCTTTTTAAAAATTTTCTTTGGTTTTTAACGTGTTAGTAATTATTTTTAGGTTCTTGTCAGTATCTGAAAATGTTTTCCTTTCATTCTAACTTGTGCAGGTGATTTCATTTTATTGGTATTAGTATTATTTTTCCTTCCTTTGGTAAGAGTAGTTCTGTAGGTGAGCGTGGATAGAATTCACTGCTGTTTTTCAGGTCAAATACCTTATTTCATTCTGGCTTTTTCTGGAACTTTGACATCCCACTAATTTTCTTTGTTGGCTAAAACAGCAAACTCAGAGATTGTCCTTGTTTGGACACATCACTGCAATGCTTTGTGAACAGTGAGAAAAGTTTGGTTTTTGTTGAAAGGAATGTTACAGTTTGGATGAAGTTATCAATATTTCTGGTGATTGCTTAAGTATATTTAACCATGTGGCTTGTCTTCTGCTTAGATAAAAATTATTACATTATTGTGTTTCTTGGAGAAGAAAAAATGCCACAGAACAGTTGTATCCAGTTAACTTCTAATCATTTTTCATTGAATTATTTGTTGTTTGTTCCCTTAGTTGCTATGATAAATTAACTGTAAGTAGGTTTATATGAAATAGTCTTTTTCCTTTTTCCTTTTTTAATATTTCTGCTCTGTTGATATATTTGGTATTTTTCCTAGCACCTCCTGTTTGACTGTCTCTGCATGTTTCCATCTTATGTAAAGTATCTGTAATTTCATTTTCATTAGACCTAGGATACAAGGTCTCTCTTTAATTAACAGGGGAAGACATAATCATCTCTAATTCTGACAGAATTTTAGGTGACCTTTTTAATCACTGAAACAAAAATAAAATAAACTTTCATTTAGATTTTCACCTGGAGGTTTCTATCTATTGCCTTTTCATACTTTTCTCTTAGAATAACCTCAGTTCTTCCTTATGTTTCTTCCTTTAATGCCTTAAAACTTACAGCTTACTAGATAGTTGTATTGATGTTGTTGTTTTGGGTTTTTTTTTTTTTCTGAAGTTAATGTTATATGCATAAAGCAATTTTCTTGTGGAAGCTGTTAGGTATGTGCCTAAATTAGTGCTCTTGATCCTAGTGGATCTTATGCATTGTGTCCACTCTTCTTTTGCAGCCTTCTTGCTTCTCTTTCCTTCAGAACCTTCATCTGGCTTGGGGGTGTTGTAACCTGTAGTCTCAATACGTCTCTGCTGTTAATGCAATCTGCATGTCAAGTGCTGGATTCTAAATGTCACATTTGCTGCATAGGAGTGCTCTGCACTACCACTATGCTTTCCCACCACGGCTGCTCTCCACAAGTAATTTCAGGTTTTAATAACATTGCTTAATTGAATATTTATCAGATGCCCACGCAAACTATTGTTTAGAACTTCTGTAATTAAGTTTTGGAGCTGATGAAATCATCTGCTTCAAATAGTGTAAAGGAATTGTTTATTTTTCGTAACTTAACATGCTTTTAATTGATATAGGCCAAGGGGATGTGGAGAATATTGTTCTGTGGCACAGCCAGCTTACATTATTGACAAATTGGGATTTGCTGGAATTTTTATGGGGTTTTTGTTGTTGTTGTTTATTTAGCTTTTTGTTGTTTGTTTGTAGTTTGTGATTTATTTTCCTTTTGAGTCGTATTACACAGTCATTGGTACCTGTGAAGGTGATATCACAATTAGTTAACAGAATACCATTAATGCTGTAACAGCCAAAATTTTAAAAGAGTAGAAGTGTTAGTTGTTCTCTGGTTGCCATGTTACTAAAAGTTAGGAAATTCTGTCTTAAAATGAATGGTATCTTTTCATTAATCTGAAATTTATCTCAGAATCTCCCCTTAAATGGGGAGAAGAATTATTGGAGGAAGTCACATACTGCTAATACAGCTACACATTTTACACTAAGTCTACAGAATATTGATAGGGACAGTAAGTAATATAAAAGTACCAAAACAGTTTAGAAACATGGACAGATAGGAAAGCTGAATTTGAAAAATTGCTAAGTCACATCCACACTTGTGAGAGTTTTACTTTCTACAGTTAAAAAAAAAACAACATAAATATTTGTCAGAAAGAGAAAATGCCTGCAACACAGCAGTACTGAGGGCTGTCTGATAGTAGGAAAAATACAATAGACATAAATTTATAATGGGATATATATGGAGGAAAACTGTGGCTTTTCCTGCATCATCATCCCATCCTGGCAAAAAGGCAATTGAAGTAATGAGGGAATTGAACTGCATGTATATTTAGTTTGGTTCTGAGCACCATCTCCTTGGTGTATTGTCAAACTTGAGGGAACCCAAAAGGAATAATGTATTTTGTATTAGGTAGCTGGAGGGGGCCACATCGTAAGAGAAGAATTACAGAAATTAATATAGTATTTAGTTTGTTTAAGAAATAAAAGGGACTGAAACACAACAGAGGCTTAATTTAGCATTCATGTCTCTGGAAATAGTAAAGGGACAATGATTCTGTTTTCTACACAGATTATCAGAATCAGCATTACCTGAGACAATCACTCTGAGAAGTGGATTTGATGTGCTTTTCTGGCTGTAAGGCATCAGACCTTCTGGAAGAAAATGCTTGGGGAGGTGTTAATGGAGTTGTACATCTTTGGCTTGTTAGCAGTCACCACATTACATGTAATGCATCTACTGAACCTTCATTGTGCAGGAAACTACCTTAAGGAGTTCATGTGTACTGCTAATGGCATATTTAAAAAATAGGTCCTGCTCTGTTTGCAGGCACATAAATAAGTTGTACCTTTCTGTAGGATCTTGTAAATTATTAAAAGGCAGTGTAAGGAGTAGAAGCTAGAAGAATCCAGGTGTCATGGACTGAGACAAAGCAAATGAATCAAGGACATTGAAAACCTCAGCAACTCAAGAAATGAGTGAGTCTCTCTACACATTTGTTGCAAATAGCTAAGCTTACTTTGTTTTCCAGGTAATTTAGGTTAGTTAATAATGAATTTTTACCCATAATCATGACTGATGGCATACCTCTTTGTCCTGAGGTTGACACCAGGTATTATGCTCACTGAAACATTGCAGACACTCCCAATCACTTTAGCTCACTTCCTAATAGAAGAATATTGCTGTTTTTACTAGGCAGTCCAGTTACTCTTAAGATATTCAAGTATTCTTTTAAAGATGTCATAATCTCTAATCTTGTGAGTTGCATCAGAAATCATTGCTTAGAAAATTAAGAACATAGTCAAAAATATTTATGGGGGTTTTTTTGAGGTAATCTGTGTCTAGCAGACTTTTTCCTTTCTGAAGAGAATTTTTAAAATAAAATGTTTCGTTTTTAGATAGAATATATTTCTTATCAACGGCTGTAGCTTTTAATGCAATATCAAAGCTGAACTTGCAGGTATATTTTAAAATGTCAGCTTTGCTTTAAAAGAGACTCTGTTGTGCATGATTTTAATTAGAATGAAATACAATAGTGGAGAGTTCTAAGGTAAATCAAATGTAAAACTCGCTTTTTCATGCAGTCATTTCATATGCCTATTTTTCATCTTGCTATTATTTGGGGAAATTAGATTTTCTATTTTTAAAATTATTTGGAAATAATTTTAAGAAATATTTTGCTTGAATCTTACTCCATTTGTTTCAGTTTTTCCTAAGGTCAATATATCTTCCTTTGGTTAGATTTTGGTGTACTGATGTTTCGTGTAGGTCAATGAAGTCACATCCTGGAATCTCTTTTCTCTTATTCCCAATATGAGATGTTTTGAAACATTGGCTTTGTCATTATCTTTTGTGGGTTGTCTGAATATGACTTATTGTGTACTATAGTGGGCTTGTAGGTAGAAGGCCTGTCATATACTACACAGCATGTCTGGGAAAATGTCGAGAAGCTTTGGTGTCCTGCATCATCTTGGAAAACTTAACAGGCAAGATGGTGGTTCTTACAGTTTCATACTTTGATCTACTTTTGTTCCCATAAGCATCAGTGGTAGAATTCTCCTGGTTTCAGAGAAGCCAACACCAAGAACTGTGAATGTGCAGAAAGGGGCTTTCAAAAGCACCAGATAAACACAATTTGATTAGCTAAGTGCCCAGTAGCCCTGAGGGAAGCATACAAACGAAATCTGTACTTCCTGACCTTCCACTCAGTTCTTCAAACCAGTGACTGTTGTAACTTCACTGAGCAGTTGTGAGAGGCATATCTCAGACATACTACGCACACAAGTTTTAGGTGCTGTCACCCATAGCCTCAAGCCTTGTAGCAGACTTGGCAAAGGTTGACAGTATGAAAGCCCCTCAGCACAATCCTGTTTGCAATGCACATTCTTTGCTCAAACCCAGTGTCACCTCAGCTTTCAGCTGTTTCAGCTCAGATGCTTTGCATGGGAATGGGTGAGCCATAGGTGCCTGTCCTCTTCTGCTGCTGTGTGGTAGGGCAGGCAGAACAGCGGAAAAAAGAGCTGGAAATAGTGAAATTGTGCACTCCCACAGCAAGATTGCCACAAAATATCTGTTAGTACTTTGACAAGTTGGGGAGGAGCTGGATCATTCACTGTATTGTTGGTGAGGCTATTGATAGTGTGTAACACTGCAACTGATAATTGGTGACATGTAGTGGTAGATGTATCCATCCACATGGTTATTAATTGGGTTTGGTTTTTTCAAGAGAGGCTGGGAGAAAGAAAACACAATGGAAGTTATGCATGCCCTACAGTACCAACAATTTTAATAAGATTTTACTTGAGTAAGATACCCTTTATGTTTATTAATCTGTTGTACATGTTTTCCCAATGGAAACAGAATAACTCATGCATGCAGAAGAATTCCATGTATTTATCTAATAATTCCCATTCTGCAAAGTGCCATTGTGGTATAGCCTTGGTCACATAAGGATGAAGAATAAACAGCATGTCAGTTCCCTTTCAAATTATGCCCAACCTGTGGGTTTTTTTCCTACTGTTGTTTCATCTACTGTAATTTCAACCTACTACCAACTCCAGATACATACACTACATTGCAAAGCTTAATTATAGCCATCTGAAGAAAAGTGACGATGAATCAGCTCTTCACCAGGCTGAATATTAAAATGACTCAAAATAAGATATTTGCAGCATTTACAGATGTAAAAGATTCTGTGGTTGCTGAGCAACCAGAGAAGAAAAAGCAAACAGAGAACACTTTTCTTCAGTAGTGATGGGGAGCACTGATGCTTCCTTGTCACTGGCAGCAGTCTGAAATGGAAGACCACCTCCTACTAATGTAGGTTTCTGCTCAGATGAACACATCCACCTCCTTCTGGACTTCTTGACCTTCACAGAAGGTCATTAGCTAGAAGATCAATCAGCTGTGAAAGCACTTGCACAAATTGCTGGTTGTGTAGCCAGCCTTGCTAAGGAGAATGTGTGGAAGGAGAGGCATTTCTGTAGCAACTTCATTGGCCTTTGAGTCAATGCCTCTAAGCATTTAACTCAGCTATGCCTGTGCTTGCTATTTTGTCATTAGACACCTGTCAGGGTGATGAATAGTTCATTGCAAACATCAACCCTGGATTCATCTGGCTGTGACTGAAGCTCACTTTTTATTCTTCCCTCCATGGATTGCAGACCATTGTTCCCTTCCCCCTTGCAGCACCTTTTCATGTTTTGTTAGGGTGTTAATATCCTTGTCTCCTCTGTGTATTTTGGATCCCTTTGACTTCTGTTTATAGGGCATTGTTGCCTGACTTCTGATGATCTGATTCTGTGCAGGTGTCTGCTTTGTGGTTGGGAGCTGCTCCAGCTGTGGCCTTACCTGTGCTGAATGTTTGGAGCTCCTTTCCCAGGTGCTGCTCAGGCTGCAGGACTGCAGGCCCGTGTGGCACTTCAAGCAGCAGTGAAGTGTGTGCTGGTTGCTGTTCTTAGCTCACACCTCATGTGGGGGTCCAGTTGCTGGAGGAGGCTGCAGGTGGGCCCCTCCCAGTGCCTGGGGCACCCTCCTGGCCATAGCCTATCCATAAGGAAAAGCACTTGGAGCACATCTGTACTAGATGTACCCAGTGAATCTCCAGGCATCTTCTCTTCAGACATCCCAGACAGCAGTATGGTCTCAGTAACTTCTGTTAAACTTATGATCCACAACAGCCTGCATTTCCACAGAAATGCTACTTATTCCATATTAGTGTTACTGGGTTTTCCCACCAGCACTCAGGACCTTGCAGTTATGCTTGTTGAACAGCATCCAGCCCTCCCATCAAGGGATTGGTGAGACAGCACAAACTCAGATGGTGTTTGGACAGCTGTTTCTGCTTCCCCTAGTGTAGGCAATCATGTATTGGATGCCAAGTGAACCAGGAAAGAGAAGTACATAATCACATTGGGAAATTATGGCAATGCATAGGGATGGATTGAGTGTGCACTTCAGCAGATGCCTAGTGATTCACAGGAGTAATGCCGTATTCCTCTGCTCTGGATTTAATCCCAAGGAGAAATTTCAGTGATGAGATGGTGAAAAAGTAATGGAAATTCATGAAATTATTCTTACCAAGGAAATGGAAATGATAGTTCATTATGCAGGAAAATTCAATATTGCAAATACATTTTGCTCTGGTTCTGTAGTATGTGCAGAAAAGCTTTGGTGTACTTGCTATTGGATGCATCAGCTCCTCCTTCTTGCCTTTTGAAAATATATTAAGATTGGTTTTATTTTTCTTCGTGGCAGGGTAAGACAAAAGTCATACCATTGGTTTTTTTCCCTTGTGCGATTTCTGCTGGTAAGAAGAAGAACTATGCAGGGCAGTCTAACTTACCTGATATTCAGGCTGGTGTTTAACAACCATCTTCTCAAATGGATACTCTTCCCTGGCCCCACAATACAGTCATTTTCATAAGTCTGTGCTTCATAACTGGTCTTTGTATTTTCCCAGTGAATTCCTTCCACATACTTTTACAGCCTGGATAAAAACTGTGATTAAAAAATGAAAATCTTGCAGGTTCATTATTTTCTGTGTTTTGTCAACTGAAATGTGTAGTGTCTGTAGATTAACATTTCTAACTGTGAAAGCCTCAGATTGTATAGGCCTTTCTAAAGTTTCAGATTGTCAGAATACTTTTCCTACTAATGTTTGGTTTTAAATGCTTCTCTAAGCCACAAAATGCAGTTCCAGGGCTTCACAAGTATCAATATCCCAGACACATTATAGGCAAAGCTGGGAATAAATGTTGTGGGGGATATTTTTAACCACTATTACTATGTAGTATCCTGCACTTCTGCATGTCTGGGTGAGAGTTCTGAGGCTTGTGCTTCTATGTCACTTATGCTTCTGTGTCACTTAAATGCTTTTGGAAATTTTTCTCAAAGTGTTTGAGCATGAATTCAGGTCACTCAAAGGTTCTTAAATCTGTCTATGTTTCAGAAGTTCACCATAACTGTGCTGAAAGTCTGAAAATCAAAATTACTTTCCTTTCTTGAGACTGTGCTGTTTTGTTGTAATGGAACTAGGACTTGTGAAATTAAAAAATAAAAAAGCTTACCTCCTGATTCTGCAGTAACTATATACATGCTTAATTTCAAGTACCAAAACAGTTCGTGAAAGATTTTAGGAATAATAATGTGAGTTATATTTCAGCAGTGTGTGTTTTGCCCATAGAGATTGGGGGATTTTTTGTAAATTGAAGAACCATTTTCAATTTCCTTTATTTTAATTGGAGGAGCCTTTTAAATCCCCTTTATTGTAGAAGTTTATCTAGAATTGGAGCAGTACAATTGTTCATATAATTTAAGGCTATGAAAAAAATTTGATAAATTATTTCTTAAAACCAAAGTAATTTCAAAAGGCAGGTGCAATCACTGCTCTTTGGGGCTTTTTTTCAGTCATTTCCCTCCTCTCCTGCCTTTGTTTTCTTTGCTGTTCAGCTACCTCCAGGCCATCGTTTTCCTCATCCATGCATTCCTCTGTTTCTGTGTGCTTTCTTATCTTTGTTTTACTGTTCTGTTGCTGTCTGATGCAGCATTTCCAGCTCCTTTGATTTACTTAAACAAACTACACTGCAAAAACAGTACCTGTGTGCTGCAGGTTTGATTTGAAGTCTGAGACCTCCCTGAGACCCCATTGTCCTTCAGCATTGAGAACAGCAAATATTTTAAGGACATGCTGCTCAGCAGCTGTAGCATTTTCTCTCTTATGACTGGTCAGCAGGATTTTCCCTCTAGACTTGAATCTGTAGGCTCATAAACTCTTTTATAAAGTGTCTGGCATCTGTTCACCAGAAGGTGATTCAGGGATAAGCAAAACTGGTGTTAGTAAATTAAATTATTCATAGGTGGGTTTAATAAATGATCTTGTATGTGGAATAGCAAATGTAATTAATTGTGCTTTTCCTGACAGTGGAAATACTTCAGCAGCAGAAATAATCCATTCACATCCACATGAGTGCAGACATACTTGGGGTGCTGCTGCTAATTTTCAATCAGAGCAGTTTCTCTGGTAATTTTAATGACATTGCCAGAAAGCTCATGGAGAATTCAAGGTGAACATGCAGATCTGCACATGGCAGAAGCTGCAGCATGTCTCAGCACAGCCCCTTTGCCTTGGCTCTGCAAGCAAGCAGGTGACATAGAGTAATCCATTACCTGTCAGAGACCAGATGTTGCCCAGGACCTGCTGCTGCCAGCCAGGCCAGAGTGCGTTTGTGCATGTGTGAGGAAGAGGAAGTCTGAGCAAAGCAGTGGAGCTGGGCACCTCAGGTCCAAGAGCCCCAGGATCTGTGTGAGGCACTCTTCTGTGGTGTGAGACGAGGTGTGGTGTCTTTCTGCCAAAAGGTTGAAGGGCCTCTCTCCAGGAGATGAGCCATCTGTGAGATGAAGTGAAAACCTTCTTCTAGCATCTTGTAGATACTTATTCAGGTTATCTCCCTCTTGCTGTGCCTTTGCTTTCGGATTTAGTATTAACATTGGCAGTAATATTGAAGTGGTCTGGCAATGGGGAATGCACATATCCAGTGTCATCCAGTTCCACTGCCTTAAAATGTTTTGATCCAACAAAATTGGACAGGAAGTGCCATTGACAAGCTGGCTTGAGTGGGATTGACATCCAGTTTGTCTGCAGCCAGTGAGGCTTTATGGCTCCTGCAGACCTGACCTTTGCTGCAGGAAATACTGAACAATAGCTGTTTGTCCAGAGGGGATCAGGGTGCCTTGCAGAGGTAGCCACGTTGCAAAACCTAATACAAAGAAGTTTTAGCAGTTCTTTGGATGCCACAGAGAAGCAGTACTGGTTTATGTATTTGCATATGAAGATAATTTTGGACTAACCTGTATATAAAAGCAGCAGTCATACGAAATGCAGAATGAAGCTTGAATTAGACTTAAAAGCCACCAAATCCATCAAGCAAGAAAAAAAAATGGTGGGGATTTTATAGTCAAAAAGCCAATTAAAGCTTTACAGAGCTTATAGAAGAGATTTAAGCTTAAAACCTCCATGAAAGCTTACAGAACATATGCCAAAGCAAATTAGCAACAGTTTGCAATAGCTAATTCTTTCATTTAGAGTGAACTCTGTCATCTTAAATTGTTAGTGTTTATAATCTGAATTGACTATACTTGTTTGAAAGGAAAAGCCAAGGTGGGGTAGATAATAGGGAAATAAAAAAATAACTGCATGTGACCAAAGAGCAAAAATAAGTAATCCAGACCTTCAGTTAGTGGTGTAATGCCAAAGATGATAATGAATAATTTTGCAATAAGTGATAAACAAATTCTTGTACTATATTTCATCCGCTGTGCTTATAAAGGTCTGTAAATCTGTCTTGTTAAAGAATTTGTTAAGAAACACTTTGCATACCATTGTGTGTGAGGGGGAGATTTGTGGGCTGAAGATTCACAATCCCAACACTTTGAAGGATCCTTCTTTTTTATTTCTCCTTCAAGGAGAAAACATTGGGAACCACAAAATATTTTGTATCTTTTAAAAGAACAATTCTTTTGTACGTAGGTTGTACCTCTGGAGGATTCATTGTGCTGCTCCCAAACACATCGAACTGGAAAAGCGAAGCAACCAAATGCTTCAGAAGGATTAGTTCTCAGCAGATGATACTAATGATGATTAGTATCATCATAATAGATGATACTAATTATGTTCAGTAGGTAATGGAAACTGCTGCTAATGCAAGCAACCAAAGGTGTTTTCATCAGGAATGGGTATTGGAGGCATCACCTGTGGGCAAAGACACTGTTTCAATTCACTGGGTGGAAAGTGCTTAATAAAATGTTTTATTCCTCTTTATGCACAGCAAAAGTATGATTAATATTAATAGCAATAATAGTATGGGGCAAATAGTAGCATTTAGTAACCAAGTCTATTGGAAAAGAATGTGTCTCAGGAACCTTGCACTGTATCTGTGATACACTATAAATTTTTCTAAGGTTTGTATTCAAAATATTCTTAGTTATGCAGCTGGAACAACACAAGGACAACTGCTCATGTGGATTCTGACAAATATCAGGTTTATATGTATCTGGGTCAAATTGATCTCCTGCTGGATTTGTTAGAATGGATCAGTGATACAGACTCTGTGTTGAAACTGCCATTGATCTACATGAGTTTGGGGAAAGGTTTAATGAAATACTTTCCATTTGCTCTTAATACTTTTTCTTATCAACAATCATTACAAAACCTCAGATGATAAAGCCAGAATTATTATCTCAGTACTGTCTTATTCCATTTTATCTGATTCTGCCACTCACCTTTATCTTTTTATTACTAAAATTCCTGACTATTCTCAGGAGTTAAACGTTTAAAATTGGATGTACTTTTAAATGTTTATTTCTATTTGCCAGCGGAATTTATCTTTTAAATAATCCATGAAGAAAAAAGAAATCCCTTAATTCATACTAATTCTATTGATTTTGGTGGGAGATGCACTTACAAACTTACTTTTTACTCATTTCAGTTATTGCTTTTAGAAGGAAAAGGAAAGACTAGGATTCAGAATATGAGTTAACAGAATTGTGACTGAGATAGCATAGCCAAGGATGTATCTGGTAGAGACAGTTATGAATGGTGCAGACCATGGAAGGTCAGACATCAAGGCTCTTCTTGGAAAAAAAAAAAAAACAAACCCAAACAATGAAACAGCAGAAAAGTCTGGTTCTGCTAAAATATTCTCCCTTTTAGAGCTGGAAATGTGGTCCAGGATTTATGAATCTTGGTATTTCTTAAAGTTAACAAATAACTATGAAAAGCTGTGCTTCATGCTTATTAGCCTCTGCTATTCACATGTTTGGTGTCAATTCTTCCCCTAGTTCAAGTAACAGAAAGGTAGTGCATTCTGAAATATTTCAACTTGCTTAAGTTTCAGTAGGATACTGTGAGATTATTTTTTTCTCTGGTTTCACTTTAGAAGTAGCAAAATACAGAGAAATTCTCATTTAAAATAAAATTGCAAAGACAGAAAAGTAAGTTGCAAACGCTAGAATTTAAGTTGCCTGTAGAACCTGGATGTGACCCAGTTTGTGTAGGTAGAGCCATCAGAGTTTCTGAATCGAGGCCACTGCAGCCTCTGTAGCCAGTCAGTAGCTGGTTAGGTCAATCTTCTCCATGTGCTTTTACTCAACCACTGGCCATAAAAATTTTTTTGATCGTATATAGACCCTCTGAAAAATTAGACTGATTGAAAAAGATGCTGCTTATGTTTTAGGTTCTGCAGTTGCTAAAAATTTATTAGCTACATTTTCCCTAAACCATACCACAAAGGAGGCACAAAACTGTGTTGTTATTATGGACACAGAGTGTGGCATGTCAGAAGACACATCACTCGGCCACGTGAGGGATTCAAGATTTGCTGGGAATGCCCAAGCTCCACCCAGCTATCTAGAAGGTTTGGTCTACAACCATTCTCAAAGGAAATGGGAGAGAGCCCTGTTAGACTCACCAGGAGGAAAACAATCAGCTAAACTAGGAGAGACTCAGAGCAGGGCTCTGCCAGCACCCACCACACAGCTCTTTGCCACATCTGCCTGTTGCTCCAGGACAGGAATAAACTGCAGCCACGATTGCAAATGCACCAGGAAGGAGGTTTAACAGTGTCATTATACCTGCTGAAGATGTGCCTGACTTTCTCACCACCCACTTGACCACCTGCAGGATGGAAAGCTGAGCAGCTCTGTGGGGCCTGCAGGCCTGCGTTCAGAAGAAGGTGACTCATGGCATTTGTACAGCAGTGGATAGAAATTCGTGTCTCAATCCCAAGGTGCTGCTACAACTGTGAGCTCTGGCAGGAGCTGACACTGCAGCAGGCTTCCAGCAGCATCCTTATATCTTCTGCTTTATATTCCTCTGTTGCTTATCTGGTACAAATAGAGCTGTTGCTGCAGGGTCACTGTAACAAAAGGGAGTTTCTCTTATGTGGCACTACTTGAAGCTTACTTACATTTCTGTACTGACTGGTGCATTGTTTTATTCTTTTTGTCCATGATTATGTTATTGTTTTACAAATAGACCGAAGAATATGCCTTCTTATTTACGTATCTGCCAGTTTGCAGCCTTACAATTGTTCTTTGGCCTAATATGTTCATAGTAATACTGTTATCTTGCATGTGAACCAAATGTTGATCGTTCAGATTTTTAATTTCCCTTTGGCAGGCAATTTTAGAACTGTCCGTGTCACTTTGTTGTCTTCTCCAAAGTCAAGCTAGAGGTTTTCTAAGTCTAAGTAGGTTTGATACAAGTTGTAGGAAGTGGTTTTGTGGTTAGAGATAGTTTTAAATGCAATTTGTTTGTTTAAGACCACAACTGGAATTCAAAAATCTTTCTGATACTCAGAGATAGTTTTAAATGCAATTTGTTTGTTTAAGACCACAACTGGAATTCAAAAATCTTTCTGATACTCCATATGATTCCTGTTAGGAAAATACTATGTAAAAGTTAAGCAATGTATGTGAACAGTTATAAATGCAGACTTGAAGGTGCAATTCCTCAGAAGATTTTTTAAACTGAGATTTCTTCCTGCCTTATGATTGTCAAAGTAGCAATTATTCTATAAGTGTAATAGTTGAGTAATATTTGGAACAATTTTCCATTTCTGAGGTCTGAGGTTGTCACTGAAGAAGTAACTGAATACACAATGGTGTGGTTTTGTATTTAAAGAAAAGAATCAATGAACTTCTTACCATATGCTAAAAAAGACTTTTTCATGTGTATATGTGGATATAAAGGAGGACAAAAAACTCTGAAAAACATATCCCCCTCTTGCAACTTATTAATTTCACTTTGCAGACAAATTTCTTATGTTTTCTTGTTACAGAAGAAATGTCAAAGATAGTACAAAAATTGAAGGCTTTTTAAAGAGGTAAAACTTTTTTATCTTGCTGAATAAGAGGAGGGTGGGTACTGTGTCTGTGAAACTTATAGATGCTGTAGAGTTATGAGTTATTATGAGGAGAGAGAAGTGGATAGGAGTGAGAAGACAAAATCCTCCTTTAAAAATGCAGGGTAATACAATGAGGAATTTCAAGATGAATGAGGTAAAAGCTGTAATTTATCAGATGAGATTAAGGTATTTACTCATCAGCACATCTGTGAATATGTTACATTATTCAGAACATGCCTGAAGCTTTTATGACCTCTTAAGACAAGGAAAGTATTAAGAATATTTTTCTAGATCACAGGTGTTTTGATGTTTTATGAGGAAATTATTACCACTGTGTTTTCTTAAATGCATTTGAATGATAATATGAGTGGAGACACACTGGTAAATAGCAGAGTTTATCCTCCAGATTCTCTCAGTTTTTCTTGCCTGGGATTTAGTCTGGAATAAATCACAACTGGAGAGAGTTTGTAACTCTCATATTAACATTCCCCAAACCACTGCATGTGGTGCAAAAGCAATATAGACTGCAATGTATTTATGCTGCGTTTGCAGCCATCATTTGGAAAGCTCCAAGAGCAAAACCAGATTTTAGATTGACTGTTTGGCCATTCCAGACAGTGTTGTGAAGAAGCTGGGGGTAATGGTTCCAGTATGAAACCTCTGTTTACGCAGCACCCCACCCACACTGGGTCTGACTCTTCTCTTGTACTAGTGTTCATAAACATCCCTGCTTACAAGATCCTCCAACAAAATATTTTAAAGAGTAGCAGACGTATATTGTGCACCTCATCTCAACCTCCAGTGAAACTTCCATTTAGTGTAAACATCATGCAAGTATGACAGCCCTCTTCCTGTGAAGATGATGATGAATTCTGACTTCAGGGGCAAATACAGCTCAGTTATAGTCAATGGCAAAACTCCAACTGACTTGAGCGGAACTATTATTTGGCCCTTGGTGTTCATCACATCTCTAGCTAGCTAAGGACAGAGTAAAGCCTGGAAATCCTTGTGTTTATACTTTGCAGTTGTTCCTCAGATAATTTTCTGTCAGCTCCTTAAAGCTCTCTGTGGTTTTTTCCAGCTCAGGAACTTGAATTGCTGCCACATTCATGCTTGGAAAATCTCAGGACTTTCAGTGCAGTCCTACCTACATTGAAAAATGAGTATGTGGCTCAGACTGGTGCAGTCATGAGTGTTTATTTTAGAAGCTGAAGCATGTTCTTAATTTTTATTTCTCCTACTTGCCTTGCAGCATGTATTCACAATAGAGCAGGTTTGCATCCTTCCCACTGTTGCTGTCATCAACACCTTTCCTTTTCCTCTTCTGTAAAGCCCCCCGCAGAAATTCAGTTGATGGATCACAAACACATTTAAAGTGTATGAGGTAATGACAAGGACATTGAGTTGTGTCAATGTGGCTCAGACTTTGCCAGCAGAACCTTGGAAGGGAGACAGAGACATGGATGCTCCCTGCCACCACTCTTTTCACTTCAGGACTGCAGAAGTAAGTCTGTCTGAGCTGGGACTTGAGGAGGTCATGTACGTGCTTTAGAACTCTCGTTTCTCACACTCTGCGTCTGCACGTGGCTCAGAGCAAACCACGCCGTGCATGCAATCAGGTGGATAGAAACAGACTTCCAAAGGAGAATTGGAGACTTCAGTTTTACTGCAGGAGTTCAGAAACTAGGGCACTAAACATACCATATGAAATTAGAGATAATTCCTTTGGTCCAGGTTGAGTTTTGGATGCTAGCAGCTGGAGATTGTTTTTCATTAGCAAGCCAGGAATCCTTCATTCTATCTGTACAGAACACAGCTCATTACCTTTCACTTTCAAAAATTACCTTAAACATTTTTGCTAAGTGAATTTCATTAAAAGATTTGAATAGCAACCTATACAGGAATGTGACTGACAACACTGTCATCTTTAAATGCCATTAGAGATGCTTGCAAAGAATCCATTTTATTCTGACTACTTGGATACAGGAAGGAAGAAATTAAGATTTTTTTTTTTCCTTCAGAGAGTGTATTTTTTGAAGTGTATTTTTTGTATTTTTGTATTTATTTTTTGAATAAATAAATTAAGAAATTCTCATTTAATCCTGGTTAGCTTCAGTGATGTAGATCTTTTGACTTGCAACCTGAGAAGACCTGGATTATGTTTTGTTTATCAATGTTTTTCTCAAATTACCATCCCCAATTTGGAGGCAAAACTTGACGAAAAAACAAACTAACAAAACCCCTCCATGCAGCAAGCAAACCCCAAACATAAAAACCCACACAAAACAAGCAAAGAAAATCTCAAATCTTTATCCCATCTTGGTGTGTCCATTTGCCTCTGACTTGCATTTATAACTTGATTTTTCCAAAAAATGGAGCATATAAGGAAGGACCGTTTAAATACTGTCATTTTGACCTCTGCTAGAAAGTCTGAAGAGACTAAATATCAACTAAGAGAGGAAGAATATGGTAGCAAATGGTTGCTTAGGATGCTGAAATATTGCAAATAGAAGAAAGAATCTCATTTTTCTAAACTGCTCTGGGGAAAAATGGTGCTTTAGAAAAGCTTGAGAGAATAAGGCCTAAAGATACCTTTTGCCATAACTTTTCCCTTACTTGAAACACTTTCTGTCTTGGGTACATTATTTCCAGATCTCCTCATCTTCTTTTTCAAATCAGTCTACTAAACTACCAGCCATCCTGAGTCTTAGTGTCAAAATTCTGAAAAGTGTACACAGTGAATTTCCATGTATGTTTGCTGTGCTTGCTACAGGATGAATCTGTGGGATAGCAAAAAGAATTGAATGAAAGCATAAGCAGGGCATTTTAGTGAGAGTCTCAACAGGTGAAAGTATGTATGAATGGAAAGTTGTAGTTGGAAGTGAGCACTAAAGGGAAGTGAGAGGATAAGAACTAGATAGACGCATAGCACTACAACAGGAAAACTGTTGAGATGAAAATGCAGTAAAGGGGTCTGAATTATTACTTATGCAAGAAAATATTCTGATTTCTACCCCCATATTGTTTCCTTTTGCTCTCAGTGTCTGTGATACCATCACATTGTGATCATACATCATACTGTATGACAGTGTGCAAATGTGGTGGGAGCTGAGCCCAGAAAATACATTGGAAATGCAGCTCCCACCCTGACCATCTAGGTATAATTTCCAGACAGCTTTGAGATTAAGAAAACTAAAAGTATTCAGTTCAGTGGAAGCTGTAGAATCAGTGGAGGAATTAATTGGAAATTAAGAGGGAAATAGACAAAAAAGTTATTTGTATGCAAGTCATGCATTAATCTAGCTGTGCTTCAGTTTTGGATGATAGTTTGAAATCTGTGAGGAAACAGCAGGAACAGGATCTTTAAAGTAAGAGTTTGACTTAGCACCAGAAATGAGGAAGCTTTGTAAATTGTTAGCCCAAAGATGGGGCACTTACCGATTAAGGGCTGAATTACAGATCTTGAGGAAGTCCACAGAAAAGGTAGACACATCAAAGTTTATTCATGATTTGATCAGTGATTTTAAGCATTGTAGTTCAATCAGTTGTCATTGGCAGACATCAGGTTGGTTTACTTCTCTTCCTTTTGATGGGCTCCAGTGGTGAGCACCAGTAGGATGGGTTTCCTCTCTGTCTTTTTCCATGTGTACAGAGGAGCTATCCAGACTGCAAAAGTATCAATTTTTATGTGATGGTTCATTTTAAAATTTGGCTAAAATCTTAAGGTGCTGGAATGAAAAATACTATTTGTTTGAGTAACAGAAGATTTCTAACATTGCATTATGGATTACTTCAGTCTTTTTTCATAATACTGTTTATATTTGTTCAGTGTCTGGACAAGTCCAGAAATGAGTTTTTTTTCAAGATCTGACAGTGATAGATATATTGTAAATGTGAACATAGACAAGTTATAAATTTATCAAGGACAAACTATTTTCCAATAGAGATCTGTCTTCTTCCTGAAAGTATTTCTGATGTACCTACCTATCCAAGACTTTCAGTCCTCATTAATCTTTTTTAAAACATCTTGTGAATGTTACATCCTTGAACTGCTTTCTATTTTTCCCCTTTTTTCCTTTTCTCTCTCTCTCTT
>VWYP01006729.1:203200-264825 GCA_013400435.1 Pycnonotus jocosus
AAACTGATGTCTTTGCTTTGGCAATCTTTGTTCATCTGTTTGCCTGTTTGCCATAACTCTAAAATTATGTTGCTGTAGCAATACAGAGGGAGATGTTGCAGTTTATGCAAACGTGTCAACTTTTTTCTGACTCAATGTGAGACTATTGTAGAAAATCATAGGTCAGTCTAACTTTAACTTGTGTCATTTCTTGGAGTGGATATTATCAGATATTTTGAGAACAAGGTAAGAACAGGACATTCATAAAATAGGGGTTTCCTGGTAGGGAATTAATTCCCTGTTCGTGGAATTAATTTGCTTAGGGTCTTAGGATTTCACAGTGAAGAAGAACACACCAATACCTCATTTCACCTGAGCAGAGGGAGAGGAAGCATCCTGATGGTCTGAAAAGGGAGAAATGGCTGTGGACAGCAGCTGCTGGATAACAGCTCCTGAGAACAGAACCCCTGTGTGTGAGTCAGCCCCAAGGACTGCAGAGTGCTGTGGCTCTTCCCTGCTCAGAGACCTGTGCCCGAGGTGGCTCACAGGTGAGACTCAGCAGCTGTGCTAGCACGGGTAGCAACAGGGCAAAGACAGCTTGAGCTCAAGCAAGCTGACATTGCTGCCCATGCAAGACACTGCAAGGGCCCTCATATATTTTAGTCACAGTTTCTCCATGACCCTATGCACTCATAAAGCACATACTTCTCTGTAACCTATGTAGGTGCCCCAGCTACATGATATAGAGTGTATTTTTTATTGTCTAACTCATTGGGGGATTTTTGTTCATTTTGTCAGGCTTTTTTTCTCTCTACTTGAAATGACTCCTTAGAGACTTCCAAGTGGCATTCTTCTCCCTGTCACATTTCTCTTGCCATTGATTTGTTCTCTTGCTTCCAGTAGAGGCAAAATTTCAACCAATTTTGTACTTCTTTCCTTCCATATAATAACTGATGCAGCAAACAATGTCCACACAGCTCTGAGAGTATGGTTTAAGTTGCATGACTGCAAAGATTTTCAGAAACGGAAATTTTGAATGGAAGCTACATGTTATAGCTATAACTTAAAGTCTGTTTTCTTCAGATTTTATTTTACTGTTTCCTGGCAACAGACTGGTTTTTTTGCCTTCATCTCTCTTTAGTAGGTACTAAGTTTTGGGAATACGTTTCCAATCATTAAATAAGTGAAAGCTAATGCAAAAATATGCCTATGCATTCTTTTTAGAACATTATATTCTTAAATTAATTTGTTCTCTTTCTTGTGTAACTCCTCATCTGGAGTACTTCTTATGTGCTGTAGCTTCCATATCTTTAGCCAAAGGCAAAAGCCTAACTGATGTCTTGAAAATAAAAAAATTCTGCTCTCTGGATTAACTGCACCTCATCAGGAAACAGTCTCTCAAATATTGGTAGATATTAAATGTAAATATTTCTGGATAGTAAATGTGTATAAAGGAATAAACAAAAGTAACCCAAAGTTTAGCTTCAGGAAAAAAAAACATAAAAACATTCAGTGTTTTATTGTATAGGATATATTTGAATGTATAGTGGTTGATGTCTTGCTTCTTTAAATGCTGACTTGTGCCTTCTGTTTTTTGTTTGTTTGTTTTTTTGTTCAGCTCAGTAGTTCTGTGTTAGCCCAGATCTGAGGGAGTGAAGGCATGTGCATGGAATACATAGTATAATGCTCCTTGAGGAAGTGTGTTGTGTATAAGAAGAGCAATACTAGGTCATATCAAAGGCCCAGGTACTTCAGTATCTTCACTCTGTCAATGACTGTGAACTGTTTTCTAGTGAGGAGCAAGATCAGGACAAGCCTATACCGACACTTGTTCTAATACTGCATCCAATATCTGCATCTCAGTGACTTCCTGGGCAAGATGTCATTGCTCCACTCAGACAGCGTAATGAAGGTTTAAAATAAACATAGATGTAATTTGAAGCCCATTTTTTTACCATTGTTGTTTAAAATGCTTTTGATGTAAGGGATAATCAGCATCCTTATTTTGAACAGATGTTTTTTTATTTTATCTGTGGCTGAAAACCAAAAAGCGTAAACTATACTTGTGTTATTAAGCACAATCTGAGGCCATTTCAAAATGAAGCTTGTATTACTGCAAAAGAAGTACTGCTATTCCTTTGTCTAGAGTATATTCTTTTGTTGGATGTGTCATTAGAATTTGGGCAAACTGAGCATAAAAATCTTTTTCCCTTAGAATATATTTCAGAACAGACGGCTTCACATTCCCACTCTTTGTTTTGCTGTATCTATACAAGTGTCCACTACCGTGAAGTAGCTGACCATATCTGCAAGTAGTTTTCAAGCTTTTGAACTCTCCCAGATCTTTTCATGTGTTAGTTGCATTCAGATTTGCCATACTGTTTTTACTTTTGTATACTGGTGCATGACATCTTTTAAAAGCCTCAAACAAACCATAGAGTATTTCCTGTCTTATGCCCAAACATCTAGGCACATAAATATGCCCTTGCATCCTCCTTGTGTCCATAGGACTAAACATCAAAGTAAAGTTGCTCACCTCTCCTTCCAGGACTGCTTGTTTTTTTAGTATTAAACACTGCAGTGTCGGTTGGAACTTTTTGTATGTTTGGGAAGAAGAAGAAAAAAGTAATTTTCAATAATCTCTGGAATCCTGGTATCTGTTCTCCTGTATGAGTGCACTGGCTTCTCTAGCCATCTTTCTTCTGTGTTTCAAGGATATGCAGCTCTGTTTCCTGCAACATGTTACCTTTTTACAAGTAGGAACAGCAAATCCACACCTCGATTCCAGATCTGTCTGTAAGTCAAGGTCAGGGCACTCCACTGGGCTGTGTCCTGGGAAGCCATCTCACCCTGGCAGTGCTAAGTGCAGTAACAGGAGCCACAGGGAGTCAGCCCCAGTTCCTGATGTGTCCTCTACTCCCTTGCAGTTGCTGAACTGCCTAATTTCAGGCCTGTGCTAACCTGTATGCCCCATTCTGTCACTTCTTTCCCTCTCTATGGACAGGGCCTGGATTCTGCTCTGAAAGCCCAGCACCACCCCATCTAGCATCTTTTTGTGAAGCAAACCCTTACTATGTTTTCAATTCTTAAAGCAGAGTAATGCCAGTTAAAGACATTGTATAAAGCCGCTTTGCAATGTCAAACGTGTTGCTGTGATTAGGCAAAGTATTTGTGCCAATGTATGATATCTCATGAATCATTCAAATAGCTAATAATGGACAATCTGTATTCTGTAGTTTGATCACAGATTTATTTTTCTGCAATTCTTAGGGATGAAATGTGAACTCTGCTGGTACAGACTGTGTCTCATCCTTGTCGATAATAAAGGAGCTAAAAAAACTCCAGACATCTCATTAACTTAAATTTCCCAGAATCAAAAATAAGGTGAAGCCTTTTCATTATGCATGAAGGAAACTTAGTAAGTGTCAATTTCTTGTCCAGTTGACTTGTCTTTTCTGCTGAACTGATTTTGTGGTGGATTGACCTTGGCTGCACACCATGAACCCATCAAAGCTGCTCTATTACTACCCCTTCTGAGCTGGACAAAGGAGATTGTTACTAAGTTGTTGTACACATCCCAGGCAGATTTTTTATTTTTTTTTTAACCAAAACAAAAGATCAAACAACTCCTGGACAGTATTTTTTGGTCAGAGAGTTTAGTCAAAACAGGAGGAAGTGTGCTGTGTGCAGTAAGAGACCCCCTTCTAGTGCCCACCCCAGCCACAGAATTCCCTCCCAAGAAGTGAAGGCCCTGGGAGATGCTGCTTTGGTTTCTGTACAAAAGTCCTTTTTATTGTCATTCCCACACAAAATGCACAATCACATCAGAATAAAACAGCAAGGAGCTTTACCACATACAACTTTATATATCAAGTAACTGTGCTCCTTCCCAACCCATACAGTCCAGTTCCTGTTAAACCCAGGTGTGGTGCTTCCTCTGTTTATGTCCACAGAGCTGTCTGGCTTGCACCTCCCTGGGCAGTTGTGCTCAGGGAAAGAGGGCAGAGAATCATGATTCACTGTGACAATGCCATAAAACTGAAACAATTTTTCTGTACACACAGAGGATACCTGATTTACTTCATGTTTTTAGGTTCGTAACTCAGGAATCTCTAAAATTTGCTTCGAAATCTTATACATAGATTGATTTACTTCGTTGATGGATTTGTGTTTTGTGAAAGTACAGCCAAGACTGTATTGTCTGCAAATACCTGCACAATCCTCTTAATTCTCAATGCCACTATGAATTCAGGGGTTTCATATTCAATAGCATCATTTTAACTACATTCAAAGCTATACAATCCTATATTACTGGAAGTTTCAATGTCATTTTACTATGGAAAGTTATTTTGACAGACAACTGAATTTTAATCACTAAAAATAGTAATTAAAAATATATCTTTTGTTAGAGTTGTCTGAATAATTAGGATTTACACCAAAGAGATATAAACTACAATTATGAGATATTAAGTTAACACAGAAGTTAAATCATGGTGTACATTTTACTCCAGTGGGTTCATTCCCATTTTTAAAGCAAACCAGTCATGGCAGTATAATTCAGAAGACCCTACTGTGCCATTTATAAAACTATTCCTAGCCATGTTCCTAATTGTTCAGATCATTTTTACAGAGAAACTTCTGCATTGGATTATCATCTGTGTTTTACCTGCAATACTGTAGAGAAGCACAAAAATCATCTCACGAGCTTCCTCTTGAGTATGATCTTCTTTCAAATTGGAGCAGTTGCAACAAGTATGTGAGAGTTGGTGTAGGCTCTGTATATGAACCTTCATGCAATTGCTGGAGTTTTTAGTAAATTTTAAAAATAATATGGGTATAAAAACATGACAAACCCCAAGCTAGAACTTGCTGGAGTCTACCTCTCAGTGGCATGCATCTTGAGTTATCATACTTCCTTACTCGGGATCAGGAATATATCTTCAAGTTTCTGCTGCTGTTCCAACTGCCAGTGATAGTATGATCCATTGACCTTCCTCTTTTTTTCTGAGCCCTCTGGATCAGAGTAAAACATAACTGGGAATTATAAAAGTTATTAAAAAGCTTTGATCTTTCTTTTCTCTCTGTATTTCTATTGCATAATATATTGTCTAAAATAATTTCCTTTCCTGCACTGTGAACTTTCTTTGTGTCGATATTGTTTCTGGGGGTACACTAATGTTAATACTCACTTGTTTCTTAGCAGAGCAAGAAAGCCCAAGTTTGTAATTCTTTGCTGATCTAAGTGCCAGTTTTCAGTTTTATCTTATATCCTTTTATTAATGTAAATGCATTAGGGTAAATTTTTAGTCTTTGTCCTGTATTGGCATTTTAAATGTTGGTGTAAAGGTACTGAGAGGGGAAACATCTGGCACTTTGTGAACTGACTCTTCACAGCAAAATTTTTAACAAAAAAAAATTCTATGCTCTCCTTTCTTCCCCTTGGAAAAAATCAGCAGGTTTTATTTGTGCAGGAGAAGTGGCCAAGTGTCTCCAGCACAAGAGTTAAGCAACCCTTAGTCTTCTACTCAAGACTGCATTCTTGAGGTCAAGAGAAGTTTGCTTCAGCTATTGCTGACTAAACTTCATCTTTGAGGTCACAGAAAAGGAAGGTCTTTACTGGAGTGGCGGAATCATAAGATGTATCCTGTATCCATTGTGTACCTGAAAAATGACATGAGAATTTTCTTACCAAAGTTAATTTGGTCCAAGAGTTTGATTTTCAGCCAGATGGCCAAAGTTATTCCACTTGTTAGTGAAATGATAACTATGAAGCAGCACTTCTCTACCCATTCTGCATGATGGCTCTTTTATCACAAATCTCCTGAAACTTGTATTACTTATTCTTTAAATCTGTGATTGTATGTTTAAGCTTACTTAATATATTGAGGCATGGTTTACCTGTGGGTGCCCCCCATGTTAGGAGAATCCTTATGAGCTGCACTGGGATACCCCAACAATGTTTACAGGTAAAGATCCTAGTGCAGAAATGAAGCTCAGAGTGAAGCGTGGAGAAATAACAACACTGTCCCCCTTTCACTCTTTTCCTTGATACATCTGTGACAATTAAAGGTCTATTTAATTAACTTCTGTGTCAAACAGCCTCCAAACCCTTATTTCATAATACACTGAAGTAGCAAAGAGCTGTCTCTTGATTTATATTGTTATTCAACATATATTCACTTCTGGATTGCATTTAAATGGATTTATTAGTGTTCTGAAATGTGAGTCCAGCAGGTACAACCTTCAAATGAGTTGGCTTAATATCAAGCAGAGTAATTTCTTTAAGCAGTATAAATAGTTAAGTAGTCAGCATCCAGACCAATGTGTGCAGTTATTCCCTTCGAGCCTGTAGGAGCAGTGTGGGTGCACAAATCAGCTCTCTTAGAAAAAGCAGTTGTGTAACTGGATTTTTCATTTTTACTGGAAAATGAAAACACCAGTACTTGTAGGAAATGCCCTTCATTTTGACAATTTGGAATTTTCTTGGGCCATCAGAAAAGTTATTCTGTGTCACAATGTAGTATCAGAGCTTTCAGCTGATCAAAGCTAAAAGAAAATGCTCAATACTTCACAATATTTTAGACCTTTTCTTAAAATAATTTCTTTTCTCATATACGCTTTGTTGTCTCAATACAAAATATTTGAAAAGTAACTTAAAATAATAAATAGTTTTGCTGGAGATCATTGAATTGTTGATAATAGTTGCTAATATGTTGATTGGTAATTTTACTTGGAGGGTAATGTCATTATTCCAATTTGCTTTACATGACAACTTTGTAATGGTGAAAGTTAAATTTTGATCCTGGTTTATCTTAGACTCTACTGCCTGATATTTAGAAAAGAATCCACTGAAATGTCAGAAGGTTTTCTACTTAGGTACATAATATAAGTTTATTTCTTTCAAGTGACTGAATTAAAGGAAAAAAGTAATCCAAGTTACTTTGTAGGATATCTGTGTACTTTTAAGCCCTTTTATAAATTTGGCTTGTTCTAGATGAAATTGAAAAACTTGAAGTAAAAAAAAAAAACTTCTCTTGATAATTTTACTTTCACCTGGCTCTACTTTGGAGAAATTATATTAGCTTAAAAACTGTATTTCTTTGCAAAAGATTTTCCTACAAGTAATGATTTCCTAAAGATTTTTAATCTTAGAAGTAGATGATATACAACTTTGCAATCTGTCATGTTTTTCTCAATTTGCTAGTGTTACAAGTTCAGCTAACAATGAAGGTCACTTGTAATCAAAGGTAACGAAGGAGAAAATTAACTTCTCTTTTATTCAGAATACGCCTCCTTTGCATATGTGGTTTATAAGAAGATTGCTATGTGCATTCAATCATTTTACATTCTGATTTATGGTATATTTTTACAAAATAATTGGGGAAGAGGGAGAAAACAAGAAAATAAATAGTACAATTGCAGATACTGCCTGGAGGAGTTAGACTTATATTGTAGCTAGAGGGGTTTTTTAGTGTTCCTTTTTCTTTCTCGAAATATCAGTAAGATTTCAAATTCCTCTTTTCTTTAAAACTAGTCTATATTCCAACATTTTTACCTGATCTTTCGAAAGAGTTTTCTTCTTGTATATTTTTTAATTCAGAAGCTTGCCAGAATGTGTTCATGTATTTTTTAATGGTTATACATTCTGCAATATGAAGAAGTAGAGAATCTGATGAACCTAGATACATATTTCAACAGATGTCTCAGCCTTTATCCAGTTGTTAATAATGAATCTGAGGAAGATGTCTTTCTAATGCATAGCACAACTACATGTTGCTTAACTATGCAGGTTTGGGTATTTTTTTCAAGCAGAGTTTTCTTGAGGAGGAGCTGGCTACATCCTAAGGTGAAAGGTACTGAGGGGTTACTTCTAGGCCATACAAAAAGAAGTAGAAATTGTGCTGTACCTTTTGAATAAAAAACTGAAGTAATATTTTTTTCTCAGACTGATGATTGAGTAGGTTTCTAATCTGTGTGAGCTCATAAATACGATTTCTCTAGGTGCTACGTGGCACAGGAGCATCTGGCCTTTGCAGTGTTCATGGTGTACGAGTCTGTGGCTGTTGTTTAAACTTTATCTCTATACTTTGCCTTGGAGATGGAGTTGTGTGTACGTGTGCAGGTGCTGTTTTGAAGTCAGGACAGGGAAGGGGAGAGCTCAGTTCATCTTTTTGAACTCTCCTGCTGTGGATGGCTTGTTACTGACACCTTGGTGGTTCAGTTTACCTAGGCAGTAGCCCTGTAAGCTCCTAGGGAACCTAGAAAATTTTCTGAAAGGACTAAACTTCCAAAACTCCATTTCTTCTTTTTTCTACCTTTTTGTGTTTTTTAACTGGCCATCTACTACATCAAATTGATCCATTGGTTAGCAGATGGAAATAAAATTTTAAAATGTGCTACCTTTTCCACCATTTTCAGTGCTAAAGCCAAACAGAGCTGAAGAGGAATATTTCCCTGGCTTAAAATGTCTTTTAAAAAATGACTGCTTTGAAGTTTGAAGTGTTAGAACAAGTCCTTGTCACAATGGATTAGTGAGCATGGAATATATCAAGCTGTCACCAGGGCTTTAGGACTTGAGAATGGATGTGACAGTCCAGACCAGAGTTCTGTCCAGCACAATATCTTATCCTGGTGCCAGCAGCGAGCTCTGAGGGCAGAGTCGCAGACAGGGCAGGAATGCAGCTGTAGGTCCCCAGAGTATTCTCCCTGGCTCCCATGGTTTGTGGCTCAGGGACGTTTTGAGTATCATTGTCATTGGCTGCCTTTGGTAGGCACTGTAAATGTGTCACAAAGTGCTGCCTGGACAAGGAAGCTTGCATGTGTGTCAGGACACAGCTGGTTACTCAGCCTGGTGTGCCCTGAGGGAAACATGCAAAGGTACATGGCTGGGAGGCAGCAGGTCACTGAGCCTCGTCAGTCACGATGGGGTCTGCATGCCCTGGCACTGCTGTGTTTGTTGGCACTGGTGCGAAGATTCATGCTCATTGCTGAATTTTTAAAGATTTTTTAAAAAAACCTAAAAGTTAAAAAAAGGGGAAAATCGTATGCATAGATGTCAAAGCTTTGTTTTCAGGATTTGAATCCTGGACCTTATCTACTTTTTTAGATTCTGGTTGCTTGAACTTTGAGTGTCTCCAGAATGGTTCACTGTCTTCAGTTCACAGTATTGGACCCAGCAGTGGGACAAAGCACTGTGGGACACTTGGCCCCATAACTTGCTGCAAACTTAGTGGAAAGGAAAGCCCTGTGGAAGCCGAGCCATAGCAGGGTGAGAGCCAGCTGGCTGACTGGAAATGCCTGTGATGTATGGGTGAATTCACATTAGCTACTGCATGTGCACTGCTTACAAAGACAACCCACGTGGGTAGACAAGTTCACTGCTGGCTTTCTCCTTCCCTAGCAGGGAGGCTGTGCAAGGGGGAGGATTTCCTTCAGGCTTTTCAATGTAAACAACAACAACTACAACAACAATATTTCATTGGTATTTTTTTTTCCTCTGGGATACTTGGGAACTACTGATCTTGCTTTCCTTTTTGTCAACTGCGTATCTGAAGTCCATTTTGTGCTCCCTGAATTGGTGTGAAACGTATTTTGAATCTAGTAGACAACATGAATAGGAAGATCCTGCCCTGGTTTTCTTCTTGTTGTACCTTCTCTCTCTTAAACATGAAGGATTTTACCATCTTTATATGCTGTGTGCACACAGAAATAAACTTGACCTTAGGTACTTTACATAGCTGTGCAAAAAGAGTGCTCAGAATATGACGTAAATGTTACATTCACTTTTCAGGATGGGTGTAAACTGTTTACAGTGGTATAAGCACAAATGTATCAAAAATCAAAAATTAAAAATAGGAAAACTAAAGCAGAAACAATTAGCCAAGTCTGCATGTAAGTACAGGTGATTCCATGTTGAAAGTCTCCCTCTCAGAAGTAATGATGGAGCCAGAAATATATTTAAAAAACAGAAAGTCTTCTCTAAATGTAGCCATGCTGTATTCACTTGCCTGTATGTGACATTTCTTTCTTTTCAGGGCTTACTCGAATCCTAACCCTTACATTGTGCATTCATTTCTTGTTAATCAGGGTTTTTACCATTTCACATTCTTTTGATTGAAAGGTCTTGCATGCTGTGACTTATCACTCAACCAAATCAGTGTCTCACCTATACAGTACATTATTTTATTGATTTCCAACCCCCCTAGCATTTTTTGGTGCTTATCTCTGCAATATCTGAAGCATGACAGCTTAATAGATTGAAAGGAAGCCTTCAAGGCAGTGTTTCATACAGGGTCGTTCCAGCAGTAATTTTAAAAGAAAATAAAGTAGCTTTTCTGTCATGATAAAGAGCATTCAGGAGGAGGAACAGAAAGAAGAGGGAAAGAAACAGGAAAGCAGCTGTTGTTTACATGAGGAAACAAAAAGATCCATTGATAGGAGAGCTAGCACAAGTAGTAATTATTCACAGAGGTATGGGCTTTTTCATACAGGCTTGAATGATTAAGGTCTAAGATGTGAAAAAGGAGTGGTGAGTGAATTTTAAAGGACAATGTCCAAAGTCATATCTTTGAAAATACTAGGTTTGGGTGGGGGTTTGGTTTTTAAAGAAAAGGCATAAGGATAGTTTGTTTCCTTCCTGACATTACCCTGATTTGCGGGTTTACTTTCTCTCTTTTTATGACTTTATGTCATTTATTTATTTCTTTTCAACTATAGATGACTGTCTAAAATAAGGAGGATAAATGTTGCATAATGTGCGATATGTTTCATCACAAACACACACACACACACATATATATATATATACATAAAATTCTGGATGTGAGCAAGAAGTAAACTCTTTGGTATTACTAAGCCCTGGGCTTTGAGCAGTTGCATGGCTAAAGCAGAATTGAAGGTTGCATATGAACAGATCAGACAACAGAGATGTGACCACAAACCTGAGGACATGGTCAGTGATACCTCCATGAAAGTGTTTTATATGAGCTCGGCTGGGTTTTTAAAACATGTAGCTTGCTAAAACTGTTTGCTAGAGAAAAGGATCCTCCTGGCCATTTCTGTCACATAATGCCAAAACCATTTTTCAGCTAACCATATATATTTTCAACTGTATATTGTATATTTTCAACCTTTTGGGAAAGTTTGCCTGTATTTGAAAAGGCGCTGAAACACATTTAGGGCCACAGAGGCACTGTTGGGATTTGAAAAGGAAAGAAAGCACCACCTCTGTTTGAAGCCAAGTCTTATTGTAAACTACCCTGCACTGACTTTGCTTTTTTTCATGTGCCAGTTCCTTCTGCAGATCTCATCTTACACTTCCCTCAAAAGACCATGAATCAGTAAATCACAGTCCTTTACAAGGTCTCCTGTGCTCTCTGAGAGTTTGAGTCTACTGTGGGAGTAGGAAAAGCAGCAGGTTGCATCACTTGCAGGCCACTATTTGAAAAATGGCATTGTTATACAGTGGGCAGAACTATCAATCTTCATCTGGAGCTTTCAATGTGAGTAACTTATAAAACAGAAAAATTGGTCTTGTTATTTGAGCCTCAGAGTGTTTCAGCAGTGAAAAATTATTATGTAAAATCAGGCAATATACTATTAATATGACTGCATTTAATGAATATCCTGGTGTATGTAGTTCATGCATACTTAGCTGAAGAACCTGTGTGTTCTTTTGCACTTGGGCACACATACCTTTTGCATATTCCATCACATGTACCAAATTCACCAGAATAAAGGGACTAAAAAGTACAGAAACAGTGTGGTCAATTTAAGCTAAAAACTTTCACACACTTCAGATTCATGAAACCACTGTATGTGAGACAGAATCTTAGAGCAGCCCAGACTGGAAAGGACCTCAAAAGATCACCTATGATTAGCTAGCACCCTGTTCCATTGCATCTTAAACACCTCCAGTGATGGGGAGTCCTCTCACCACATCCCTGGGGAGGTTGTTTTGGATACCTGAATGACATCTTAGTACCAGGATATGCATATCCTGAAGAGAGAGCATTCAAGAAGAAATGCTAAAAATTGCCTTAAGGGGGAAGTAAGAGTGATTTTTCCTTGTTTGTTTTATAAGGTAGAAGCACCTAAGCAGACCAGATATGAGTTGTCTTGTTACCTTTTGAGTACAGAAAAAATATTTATAAATCATATGCTATACTTCACATCGGGCAGTCAATGGGGTAACAAAAGCTGATAAAGTGCCATCGCAGCAGACCAGCAGAAGAGGAGTCAAATGGCTGCAGGTAACTTCAAGGAGGTTATGAACTTCAAGGCTGCACTATACATGTTTATTTTTTAATGAAATAACCTAAAGTGAAAAGAGGAAACTAATTGTACATGGTCTTGATTTTAGCAGGATTCCACTGAGAAAACATCCTGCTATAGACATAAAATTAGGCTGGTTTGACTTGCTAGAATCTGTCTTTTCAGATTACATGGAGATGCTTCTGAGACACAAGAAGTGTTGCTAAGGCAAAATGCATTAAGAATTACATTTAGTGCTTCAGGGCACTGAATAGGCATTTTTTACCCTTAGAGTTTACTTGCTTGTCTGCACTTTTCACAAATTGTCCTCAACTCCCAGGTAGAGCTGGTGGTAGAGAAAACAACCAGGTTTATGTAAATTCTTGATCACCAGGTAAAGAGTTGATCTTTCTGAAACATGGAGATTAGTTTTTCATCATCAGAAAGGAAAATCTGTGCTGAATCTGATACGAAAAGTCTATTGTGAAAAGAAGTTTGTATCTTCTATTCATACTCTTAGTTTGGTCATAATAGCTACAAATTTATCAGCCAGATTTCAGAACAGCTTCTCTGGAGATGAAGTCATGGACAGTTTTTTTTGAAACCACATTTCAGATTATGTCAGTTAGTGAAGAAAAACCTGCAGCAGGGCTTAGGAACCTTCTTGATGACTCTGTGATGCTGAAGCTCACCCAAGAGGAGAAGGCTTAAAAAGATTTATTATATCTCAAGCTTAGCAGATTTCAAGGGTCTCAAGGAGGTGAAGGGCCTCTCTAGACAGAGAACTTCTCTGTCTGGAATATATCTCTTATGCTTGAAGGGCTCAATTGTGACATTTGAGATCTAATTTTGCACTGAAACTCAGCTGCTTCTTGTGTTGAATTGGGCTTCTTTTAAGAAAATGAATTGCCTTAGGCTGTCTTCCTTAAAATATGACTCTTCCAGATGCCAGTTTTTCTTAAAGGAAAAAGAGTCTGGTACTGGCTATGTTTAGCAAATGTCTCTCCCAAGGATTTCTGCAAAACCACTTACTGCAGATCTTTACCAGTTTCAGCCCCAGGCTTGTGGGAGTTTTGCCTAGCACTTGTCTGGAGATGTGAGCTATTTATTAGCTCAACATTGCTTTTTATTGTGAAAATATAAACCCCACAGTGTTAATGAATGCAAGTAAAAATACAGATGTATTTAGTGTAATATCCAGAGTCAAAATGAGGATGGCATGGCTCTCTTGATAATGGAGCATCTCTATGAGGTTTTGTATTAGGTAAGAAGAGTAATGGTGGTGAAACAGAGTCACCCAGCCATGCATCCACTGCTTACATTGTTCAGACAACACACTTTTCTTCCCACGTTCTAGAGATGCAGATTGTGCTGAACAAGTAGAGATTCTGGTCAACTTTTGGATTCTGTGCACTCTTTTTGGGCTGACTTCAGGCGAGATTCCCAGTAATGTTGTTTGTGGTTGTTCTCGTGAGGAGCAGAAGGTACATTCACTTTCCTAGCATGATTCATCAATTTTCTGCATTTCTTTAAGCAGTTCTAACAAAAATTGTCTCTCTGCTTATGTTGCAGAGGGATTACGTATGAGTAAACCTTGCAGCTACAATCAGCCTTGAGACAAATAGGTTGTGTCCAATGCATGGATCAGCAAGCTTTGAAAAAAATAAATGCCTAACATGAAATGTCCTGCAATTCTTCTTCCCTTGAGCATTTCAGCTACTTTGGCTTCTCTTAAGAATATCTTGAGTCTCCATCCTTTGAGAAAAGCTATAAATTGTTCCATTGAGAACAATATTTATGTGATCCTGGTCTTCAAGCCCTGTCTGTAGACTAAGTGGTGTAGAGCTGTGTGCTGTTGCAGTGACAGCTCACAAGCAGAACTGTCAGCTTCTTAAAGAAAAGCAGTAACATCATTAGAAAATATGTAAATTTTTGCAAGTGACATCTTCCTCCTGTGATGGTGATACATACTGTGAGTACACTGTTATCAAGAAGATGTTCTTCACTGTTTAGAAATCAGACAAGGTTTTTCTTATCTGTGCTTTACTGAAAAACCGGTGGAAGTTCCCCAAGCTCCTTTGGGTGATTTCTTAGGGACTTTTACACTTGTAACATGAAAAGGTAAAAATACATGTCTCTGTCTTTAGAAATCTCACACACATTCAGTGAATAAAAATGCCTCTGCTGGGACCTTTTAACATCTAGTCAGAATAAACAGCAGGAAAATCTCTTCCTTACAGAGCAAAGCCTTAGGGATTTTCTTTGCTGCCTTGCTTTGGGTGGCAAGAAGCTTTTTGTAGTGGTCTATACCCTAAATTCTCTGGTTTTGCACAAGCCATTGGGGTCCCTCTCAAATACTTTCTTAAAAATCATCCCATAACACACTGGAAAAAAATACTATTTTAACTTATGACTTCAGACAAACGTGTGAGTGTTGAATATCAAGGTAATCCATATTCAATTTCTTTGCATTTCTAAAGAATACCTACCATGGAGGAAATTCTGTGTCCTCTGAAACATAAACATTCAACCATGGAAAAATTCTTATACAAGGTTCTGGTTATTTCAGTGGATCCCTTGGGAGCCCAACTGAGAGAAGCCCATTGGGGAGTTCTGGATGATTTCAAATTGCCTCAGATGTCATCATTATTAGAGGCTTCTTCTGGCAAGCCTGAGTTATTGCCTCTATCAGTTGCAAGTAAAAGGGGATTTTTCATCTTATCAACCAATTTTGCTAACAAGTGTGGCTTGACAGCTCCATTCAGGATGCTGATAGCTTTCGTTCCAGGCTTCAGAATACAGTGCCCAAGGGAACACTCAGTGAGATACAGCAATTACGACTTTTAGCTGTGCTTTCTTCACTGCTTATTTTCAAGCACAGGGATTATCTGACATAAGTTTAACCCTGTCATCAGCTGACATATTGTTTCCCAGGGTCTCAGGTCACTGCTGTTGGCACACTGGCGCACTCATAAGATTTCCTGGTATTCGTGGGTCAGGTTATATCTTTGTGGCTTAAAACAAATTGTGTATAAGCACTACAGTTTAGTGCAGGCTCTTGCATACCTACAGAGATGTTTACACAGTGCTTCATCTAGGCTAGTTTACCCTGCCTGTCAGACAGGCTGTTAGGCTTAGGTGCCATACGAAATGCCATTAAATGCCAATGCCATGCCCAGGACACAGTTTAGCTAATTACGGGTTCGTTTGCATGTCTCCACTAAACTCCATCATGCAGGGTAGAAATTAACTTGACTCCCATATAGGTTTTATGAGACAGAATTGCCTATTTGGCATTTCTTATTAAAATTATTATAGGAATGTTATTTTCTTAAATGCTTGATGTGGGCATGCATCTGCAGACCAATGGGTACTTCTTAACTGAAAGTTTTCTCATCATGAACTGTCACGAGTTGCTAAGTAATATGTTTTGTTCATATTTTTCCTTTCACTTCAGAGTGTTGGATAGTTGTGACTTTTCTCTTCCTTCCTGGCAGTGAATAGATTTAGTAATGGCACTTGCATGAGAAGGAAGTTGTTCAGATTTATTAGAAACTGCCGCTTTCTGAGGCCAGTGGGTTATGTATTAAGTTTAACTACCACGGTCTCTGCCTGGCTGGAGATTTCAATTACAGATACATAGCAGGGTCAGTGATTATGACATATTTGCCCACTATGGAGTCCTGCATTCATGTTTTAAGCACAAATTCATAGCCATAACACATGGCCAGTAATATACATGGGTTGGATCTGAAAGGAAATTGTGTTCTCTCACAAGGAGGCATTTTTATCTGAAGATGAGTATTTTATACTTCCAGATTACTCCTGAGAAACATTGTCACTATCCAAATTAATAGTAGAGACTTTTATACTAAATGCAAATGTTTTGCAGGTGAAAAGCATTACTTTCCCTCCTAGCAATTCTATTAATGACATTGCTCTGGGGTTCTCACACTGTATTAAATCTCTCAAACCTGCCTTTTGATGTCACTTAAACAGTAACAAATTTTCAACTATAACCCAATTCTGAACTTCTTTCCCTGTTGCCTTCATAGGAGTCTCTGACACTGGGAGTTTTCCAAGAAGCCTAGTTTTAATTTTCTTCCCTTTTTCTTTTGCCATTTGATGCTTACCAAGATGACTTGGCCTGGTTGTAAATTTAGGAATACTGCATTCAATCTGCAAATAAACCAACTTTAATATATCTTGATCTTGGTAACATACAGCTGATCAGCAAGTGAGCAAATGGTTAAAAGTTTGTGAAGGTGTGCTCCATACCTTGGAGCACACAGGGGAAGTCATTTAGGGCAATCCAGTTCTCTGTGGAAGAATGCACATGTGCCTTGGATGAGCCTGCTCTAGAGTCAGGAGCTCTGAAATCATTTCAGCAGTGCTAGGCTCAGCCGGTGTGACACCATCAGGGAATGGATCTGGTAATCAGCCTAATGACACAGCACTCTTTGGTCTCACCAGACACCAATCTGTACAGAAGTCACTGTCATTTGTGTAGTTAGCAGCCCACATGGACATCCCAAAGCAGTGTTCACCAAGCTATTGAGATATACCCACAGAGAGCTTTCAAATTAGACCTTTGCTACCTACACAACAAAGCAGTACATGCCTTTGTGGTCTCTTACATGTGTGATGTCCCACACTAAGTTCACCAAAGTCCCTCCTTTGACTTTCCATGCAGTATTCTCAGGGAAGTAGCATGTGCAGTCTACTAGCAGATGACTCTTAAAGTGAGTAGGGGACAGGTGTGAAAAGTACAGGGTTGCAATACTTTAAAGACTATGCTGAAATTCATAGGATTTGTCTCATATCTCTTTGATCTTTAATTTCCTTTTTGCTGTGTAATTTCACAGTAGTGTGCTAAAAAATTAGTGGTGATAGGGGCATGAAAAATCAGAATGAAGAACTAAGCATATTCTGTCCTAACAAAAGGCACATATAACTTACTTTAGGCAGCCTAAGTGTTGTTCTCATTTGCATTGAAACCTCCTTCTGTAATTCTAGTGATGTGAAGAAATGTTAGAAGATATGTTACATGTAGTTTATACCCAGAGAAGTATAAAGGAGCGAAGGCAGCTGTCATGAATATAATTGAGATTTTCAGTGGAGGAATGTTTCAAACTCTAATGAGCAGAAGGCTTCATAGACCAATGTAGAGCACTGGTACCAGCTTACTAAATTCTCCCATCTTAAAGATGAGTTGGGAGATCAATCTGTCTGCTCCAGAGGTGTGACAGCAGCAGTGTTAAGAAATATCTTTCTTCTGTTTTCGAGCCTTCTGCTTGCATGTTTCCTGCCAGGATTTTGGAAGCAGATAAGGCAGGTGCTGAGGCTGAAAGGAGGCCACTGCTGCAGGCCAGTGTGTCAGACTGCTTGGGCAAAGCCATGAGAGGTGATGGCAGGAAGATTGGAGAAGGAGCAGCAGTAAGAAGGTGATAAGCAGGAAAAGCCAACAAGAAGAGGCTTGAAGACTCTGGTTAAGAGGAATTAACAATAAATTTTTAGCATATTCTGTTGCTCAATATTGTGTTTAATATTGAAAGCTGGATAAATACAAGATTCAGCAGTCCCAGGAAAAGTAGTTTGATATAGCCCATTGAGATTTATACTGAGATGATTTTATAGCTTCCTTACAGTTTTAGGAGCTCCTTAAAATTGATAGAAACATTGCTCTTATTAATCATTATACTTTTTCACCCTACAAGAGCACTGGGAAAAGAACTCCGTGTGACTCAGGAGCAAATATGTTTCTCCATACCCAGAGCTGGCAGCCAAATGGGTCATGTGTAAGCTGGCACTGACTGTGCAGGTTCCTGTTTCTATTCCTGGGCACCAGCTGGGGAAGAAGCAGACTTTTCTCTCTTCTGAGGAGAGCAGCACTGAATATTGGCAAACATTACTGTGCAATTCAGGAGCAAAATATTATGCCCTTTCAAAACTCAAATCCTTTCTTTCATTCTGAAAACACTGTCTTTGAGTGCTGTTTCATAACAAGATGCTCGCTATGTCCCCAACAGTCTTTGCAATGGGATTGTTGCATGGTTTCTGCTAATAATCACCTTCCCAGTTGAAGTAAGCGAAGAAAGAGGATAGTGCATATATTGTAAGTCTTACACACCTGGTGATCCATAATTTGCAATTCTTTTCCAACCAGCTCATAGCTGTACAACTGAGTGAGCTAAGAGATGGAAAACTAATGGGGGAATGAGAAGTGGGATTTGTTAGAGTTGCCAAGAAGCCTGAGACCTAGTGAGAACCTTGCTATTATCCTGCTGTTGGCATTTCTTGGGACTTACTAACTTGAATGCTGGGAATGCCACTAATGAGGCAGTCTGTGCACGGCCTGGAGGGTCTATGTTTCATTTCATTTTCTGACAAACTTGTTCTCTGAGGAACTTGAAGCTCTCACATCTTTGATTTGTGATGAAACATATCACAAATTTACAGGAGATGTAAATTTTTGTTTTCTTTACTCATTCTCTCTGTTGGAAGGCAGAAGCCCTTCTAGTCACCTCTTGGTTCAGTGATTCAGGCCCAGATTTTTGAGATTGTATACCCAGGCCTCATTTTCACTTTATATTGCACTAGTAAATTCAGTAGCTGCATCTGCTGGGTTTTTTTGGGTGTTCAGTATTTTAATCACTGAGCTTTCTAGAGCTGCCAGTCAGAAATCCCCAAGGGAAAGCTTGAAAACTGGCAGATGTAATAATGATGATGATGATGATGATGTAACATTTTCTTGCTCTTAACTATTCATTTTGTCATCTTGTGATTGAATCCCAGAGTGCATGTGCATCAAGTTTTTGACCATGTTTCCCTAGCCAACAGCACTGGGAATGTTTTTAAAGGCATTTCAGATTCTCACAGGGGCACATCCATGATTGTGGTAGAGGCAGAGTAGCAGGTGTCTTGAGAAACTGCATGAAATTGGGAGGACTGCCAATGCTATAGATTTCCCTCAAAGTCTGGCCTTAATGAAACCGATATGATTCTTTGCACAAAGATTTCATTGTGTTTATTGCTGCGCTGGGATTTTTTGCAGCCAAAAGCATATGCTTCTTTTTGGTAGTGTCACAATACCCATAGATACATCAATACTTCCCTCTCCTGTGTAAACTAGCTGGTGGGCAATTGTTTCCTTTTTGTCTTAAAAATCTGCAATTTACAAAGGTACACCTCACAGACCCTTCCATATACTGTAAGCTAGAGCATTCCCACAGGATGCTCGTCTTGCTGTGCTACACCCTGCATGTCTCCTTTCTTACCAGACGTGACAATTTAACGCCTTCTCACCGCTGACACAATGCGGTTTGGAGCCTGTGACAACAGAGTGGGAGTCAAGCCTTCCAGATTACAGCAGCCCAGAGAAATTCAAACAGCCATGTAGCTGCTCTGCCTGGAGTCAAAACCATTCTATTGGGAGATGGCTCAGTCTGTAAATTGTAATCAAATTCAGCTGAGCTGAGCCCTTCAGCAGAGGGCTCAGCCCTGAGCTTAAAGCTCCAAATTTGTCCTGCCAGCCCTGTTGCTGGTGCAGGCTGGCCAAGATCCCTGCTGTGTCTTTGGTGTTTGTTTGTCCCCACCTGCTAAAAGGAGATTTTCTTCCTCCTTTGTAAAGGGATAGGAATGTTCACTCTAATTTTAGATGTGGTAAAACACACATATGCATGCATGCATACATATAGATGCAATACATGTACATACATATATGCAGACAGAAACTCTCTAGTGCTCCATGATTTCTTTTGGTCAGGGATTGAAAGTCGTAACTCCAGGTCTGGGGATTTTTTCTGTATTTCTGAAGTAACCATAAATCCTGCCTGATTCTGAGCTCCTATTTCTCAGGCTCTAAATCACCATCCATTTATCTTCAGATTTCATGCATTGTGTGATGAGGAGTGTTCTGAATTTCCAAACAGCTTCCATAAATTATTTAGAACCAAAAATATCATGTTAGAAAAAAGTAATAGTAAATAAACTGAGCATCTTTGCTGGTGATGGAGCCCTGAGAATAAAAGCAGAGAGGCTTGTGCTCCCTCTTTCGACCATGGCCTGGTCAGAACATCCTGAAGCTCAGGACAGCAGGATCCTTGGTATGACAGAATGTGAAGAGGATACATATGTCAAGAGACTTTTCATACTTCAGGAATGAAGCTGTCTTTGCAGTCAGCTGCAGTCTGAAGTTAGGGAGAGAAAAGAAGGCAGCTATCTTGCAGAGTTTGCAAACCTTTGGGTTGCTCTGCCTAAGGAGTAGTCGCTGTGTACGAATGTTTAGTTCAACAAATCCAGATAGGGACATATTAATGGAATTCTACCAAAGGGAGTCTGCAAAACACAAGCTTAAATTAGCTGAAACGTCAGAGTCTTTTGTCTTACATCTGGTCTCTTCCCATCTTGCTTTTTGAACTGTGTTTTATTGAATCTCACAGTTCTTTAAAGCTGTGGCATTCAGTGAAAGAAAGGCTCACACATTCGCACTTCAGATATTTAAAGTCCTCTTAAAACTCAAAAAAATAAGCTGCACTCTAGAGTGGAGGGGAGCTAGGACTGCCAAGTGCTGTATTATCTCAGCTACTTGATCTGGGAATGTCCCTCCACTCTGGCAGAGGTGGTGAAATTCCTGGGGCTTTATGATGAGCACTGACACAAGCTGCCCATAGAGTTTGTGGAGCCTCCATCCCTGAAGATATTCATTATATATGGATATGGTCCTAGGAAACTGGCTCTGGCTGACCCAGCTTGAGTAGGGGTTGCACTAGATGATTTCTAGAGCTCCCATCCTAACTCAGCCCTTCTGTCAGTCTTCGACCAAAGTGGCTTTTCATGTCTTGGAATTAGTGACTTAATTCAAGTCTTCCTGGCTTAAAATGGCACTCGACAGATTTGTCACTGAAGTCACTGTCAGATGACAGTGTGTGGGCCCAGAAGTGCTGACACACAGCAACAGGTCAGCACCTAGCAGTGTCCAGCAACACTGTTCATGTGCCTGGTTTCAGCCAAGGTGTGTCTGGTGGTGGTACTGCTCACAATCCTGAATCATGCTGCCATCTCCTGGGATAGCTACTCCATAACTCCTGCCTCAAGCTACCTGGAACCTACTGATCACTCTCCTGTCCTTCCTCATCCTCACTAAACCATAGCATGCCTCTGTAAGATCAGCAGTGTCACAGAGGATGCTACCACACCATGGGAGGTGTTTCAGGGTTTGCTGTTTTGGAAGGTCAGCGGCAGGGAAGGTGCTTGTGAGTCGGGTAAAATGTGAGATTTAGAAATCTCTGCCTCATGTTCCATGGCTCATTCCCCAGGACAATGCCTGTACGGCTTTGGCACCCTGGAAGGGATTGCTCTTGTTGGGTCCCTTCTCTGGAGCAGCCTCACAAAGCTGTGCAGGACCAGCGCTGTGTAGGAAGAGAGCAGCAATGCAGTTAACTGAACCAGTTAAGCTTTTCTGGTCCCAGGCTAGCACCAAGTGGTGCTGCATGTTTGATATTCACACCACAAGGGGTGAAACAGAGCCCCATGCCCAGCTAAACTCCTATGTGTATCCTGAATTCCTCAAGGCTACACAGTAGATGTAGATGTATCTCCTATCCATAAATTCTGGTTTATATGCACCATTGGTATCTCTGCTGTACTAGAAACCTTATATAACCAGGAAACCCTTGAACTGTGGTCATTAAACTTCTTCAAAGGTATGTCTACATGTAAATAACATACACTTATAAACAAATAAATCTGCTGCTTTAGGGGTTTGAGAATAACGTCTAGTTTCTTGTGATATTGTTGAAATGACCATAATATGCTGAACTTCAACAGAATTCCTTCCCCTGTGCTACTAGTTCTGGGAGAAAGTTTGGAGGGCTTTGATAATGATTACCTATACTTTCCTCACTGTGCTACCCTGGAATTCTGCAAGCTTTCTCTTATGGAATAGAAGTGACCTACTTTAGTGCTATACTGCGTATAGAATGACTGCTTGTGTTTTCTCACCACAGTTTTTTGCAGTTAGAAGTTAATTGCTGGTAAATTAAAAAAAATCCCCTCTGTGTGGAGAGAGATTAAATCTGGACCTATACCTGTATATAGATCTTTGTGGTTTGTTGTAGTCAGGTTAATGTAATTTGCTTGAATGTTTTTTGCAAATCTTTTCCTTGAAAGTTCCAAAATGCAGCAAATTCATTCACACTCCAGGGAGTTTTCATGTTTCCCAGTTTATCAGGGAAAGTCTTAACTGCCAGGTACTGCTGTGGTTTAAGGAATATCCCAGCTCTAGAAGAATCTGGCTTCTGAACTGAGGTCTCTGGAACTCCTTCTTTATGTAAGTCATAAAACTTCCGGAGTTTAATGATAAAAGAAGCAGCTTCTCCAGTGTCCAAAGGGTTGTTAAACTAATCTTGGGGTGAATCAGTTTCCAGGGCTGGAAGGCTCCGTTGGCACAAATAAACTGTTGAGGGGTTGAAAGGATTAGAAAATGTATCTGAACACAAGGTGGCACTGTAGGAATTGACATTACAATGTTTAATTCATTTTCTGAGTTAATGGAGTTTTTTGTGGTGCTCTTAATAGGCCCACAGAGAGTATTCTTGTTTCCACAACTATGTTTTCAGGAATTTGTAAGGGCATATTTACTGTAATATTAATAGGCATCAACCACAGCAGTGTGGCGTAGCTGATCACAGGCTCTGCAATTTTTGCTCTGAAAAATCTGAGCAAACATAATGCAGATATTAACCCATTCCCCACCCTGTTTACAAAAACATGAAAATATAGAGACTGAGGAGCATCTGTGGTGTTGACTAATCTACTGACTTGCTAAGATGGGCTTGATCTGTATCATCCATCTGCTGTTCCTCTCTTGGTTGCTTTGCCCTATGAGTAAAATGTATGATCATTGGGCCAGTGGCACTACTTTCATTCTACTTTGCATGCTGCCTCACATGGCTGTCCAGATTGTCATCAGATTTCTAGCATCTATTAAAATATACATCAGTTTCAAGTTAAAAGCCGTGCTTTTATCTATTGCCAGTCTCAAGAAGTTTATCTCAAGGACTCTTTATCTCAATATCTTCAAGTTGTGATAGCCACTTAAAAAAATCTGTAAGTTGAAGTCAAACTTACTTTATTGCTGACTTGGGTCTGGTGATTTCACATCTCATTGGTTAGAAATGCAGTGGAACAAGATGTTCTGTTGAATTTACAGAATATTTTCTGAAGTGCTTCTCATTCCTTCATTACTCTTTCATTTTCATAGGCATGAAAACATTTATAAACACACATTTGTTGTCACTGTTTGCCTCGTTGGATGTCATAAAATATACCATGCACATACAGCATTTGGGCTGAGGAGTTGTACAGTATTTTTTTTAACGTGTTCACAGATGCTGCTCCAATTATTAGAACTCGGAATCCACAAGCACTCAAAAGCTGTGAACTGCTCTTCACAGTCAAGGCATAATCTCACAAAATACAATATGCTTATTTCTACTTATGGTTCCAAACATAAATGTTGTCACTGTGTTTTTCAAGCCTGGTTTCTTAGGACACAAATTATACTTAGATGGTTGGGTTTTAGTCCCAGAACTTCCTGCACTGCCTGCCAACCATGGTATCACACAATGCTTATATCACAATGGCTAAAAGCAATGCCCGTTGTCATGTGGTGCCAATGCCTGCCAGGGAAAGTTTCTACTGGGAAAGATCAGGGTCCAGCTACTAACCTAAACTAAATATTTTGGTCTTACTTTTAGTTTGTGGTTCCATCATATGTCAATGAGTCCATGTCAGATAATTGTATCAGGCAAGTTTTATACGATTTTCAAATATAAGCTTGCATATAAATGATGTATGGTAGCTGCCAAGGAAGTTTGAAGGCTGACCAGAAGAATTGGGGTCATCTGGTCTTCACTGCTTTTCCTTTAAAATATGTCTACTTTGCACAATACTTCATAATCTGGAAAGAGAGAAATTATATAAGGAACTGCTGAAACCTCCCAGCTCAGTGCTAGTGCATTGCTTAACCTATTCTCTGTCAGAGCCACCACATAGGCAATCTCCAAGGCACTCCAAACCATTTCTCAGCTGTGGTATTCCCAAAGTCAAAACTGGCAGGTGTCTCCATGTCTTTCCATCTCCATCTATAAATCCACTGGCATACTGAGAATGTCTCACAGCTGGAAAGAAGTGGAAAGACTTGTTTCAAGAAATAATCTTGGCTCCTGGGAAGCTGTCAAGTTTAGCCCATGTTGGATCTCTGAGCAGCATTTTTGCTCTCAGGTAGCACCAGTCCAGAGGATGCCTCGTGCTCCGTTCCGGGTCCCTGTGACAGTGAAGCAGCAGTTTTGAAGGTGGTAGTGGTATCAAATTGGTGTATAAGCACCTTCTGTGTTCCTTTGATTTCTATGATCTGGGTCTGAGTTCCTAGGAAATCATTTGTCCTGCAGATGTCAGCTCAGTGACACATGCTGGGAAGGCTTGGCCTAGCTCTACTTTATGAGGAGGATATGGGTTTGGCAGTGATTTGTAACTAAATAGTTGCAAGCCTTTGTTCTCAAACTACTTTGAAATGTGACAGCAGCAGAACTACAAATAAATAGAAAACCTGTATTTCTGTTTCTCTCTTTTTTAAAAAATATTTTACTATTTCTAAATATGTGAAAATGAAGCTTGGGTGAGCATATATATATTTACTAAAACCCTTAACTAGGAAATTCCTAGTGAAGTGAATCATCTTGTCTCTGGGCAGGGGGGATTGTATAACTAGGTTATCTTGAAGGTCTCTTTCAACTGAAACCATTCTATGATTCTATAGTATCAATAGCTGAAAGTGTCTTTGACAGAATCATGTTGAGTATAGAAAAAAAATGTATATATACAAGTTATTTTTCTTATTTACCTAACAAATTCAACAATTATTTACACTTTATGCTGTTAATAACTGTCTAATTTTACTGTTGGTTGTAGTAACCACCTAGTTAAATTAATATGTTGTATATGCTAATCATAGCAATGATTAGTGTAAGACAGTTTTGGCCATATGATGCTTACTCTTTGATACCCAAAGCAGGTACAGATTTCATGTGCATTTATTTCAATCTTCATCTTCTGCTCTACAAGAAGTCATGTGGTTATTAGATAATAAAACTCAAAAAGTAATAATGGTAGGCTTAATTTTCAAGTTTGTTTAAAATCCTAAATAAAATGTCAATAATCAGAATTTCTCAAAAAAGAAGAGTACCAGAGTGGAAAACAACAGCAAAGATTGTCAGTACAAAAGGCTGAATTCCATTTTTTCCCTGGTTTGGGCTAGCAGGTATGGTCAAGGGTGAGCAACAAGGGAATTATATTATTGTGGCTTAGTGAATCAATGCCAGTCAGCCGAGCTGCACCAAGCACCACGTGCACAGCTGCTCCATAAAGCACTTGGACAGAGCTCCAAGCGAATGCATTTTGTCACCCTTTTGGAGGGGGTGGTGACCACCCAGAAGGCCCCATGCTGTGACTGTGTGGTGGGGAGGCACAGCACCTCCATGGGCACAGCTGGTGAGCAGTGGGAGCGAATGTCCCTCCCACCCAGGAGACACCCAGGCCCTGGACCTGTGATGGCACTGGAGGGACTCTGGCCTGGAGCATTCCTAGTTATCAGTAATAGAAAAAGATAATGAAAAGGAGAAGCTTGCTGATGATAATTCAGTGTTTTCTAAATACAAGTAAAGACCAGTAGTGTAAATGGCATGGATTCATTTCACAGGAACAAAGGATGTTAAAAATAAATATTTACTGTTACTTCTTGAAAGCTTGTATTATGTAGCTGAGGAAGAAGGATCAGCCTGATTATTTTGGTTTTTGTAGACAGAATAAAGTCTACTGATGCCTCTGTTGACATTCACAAGTAGATACTGTCAGCTCTCATCTGAAATGCTCAGTGATACACAGATTTCTTTGTGTTAGTCTACAATGTGAAAGGAAAATGATCAAATATAAGCCCAAGTCTCCTTCCTCAATGATAGATTTCCTCTGCTTTGTTCATAGCAAATTAAAAAGACATTTGAAATCAAGAAGGTTTGAGATTTGATTTGGAAGAAGTAGAACTCTAGCCTATAAATAATAATTTCAATTGATCTATAGTTGTTTTCTGCTCATGGTACATTGCTTCAAAAGATGAAAACTGAAGTGTAGGTTAGAAAAAGCTCCATGTTGCAATAAATAAGACAGCCACTTTTTGATGAGACAAAATTTCTCTTTTAGTCAGGAACTTCTGCAGTTGTCCTAAATGACCTTGCTGAGACATCTCTCTGTAACCTGTTGCAGCGCCTGGGCTCCTGTATCGGGGCAGGTGCTGCCTCAAATGTCAGCTCAAATGTGGAGTGCTTCTGACCAAATGACTTGGAGTTGGACCTGTGGGGATGCTAACTTCCCCCACATCCTGCCTTAGGCCTGAACATGTGTTTGTATGCTGTGTTAAAAGTAAATCAGGTGATGCTTTTCAGGATCTTGACATCAATACTTAAATTGAAGTATAGCAGTTCCATCCCTGTGCTTCAAGAAGATTGTTTCCTGCTCTCTTTGTTTTAGGTATTTCTGCCCTGGCCTCTCTGCCAGAGATTTCTGTGTCCTGGAAGGATGAAGCAAGTTTTGCTTCTCATTTGGGCACACTGCAGCTTAAAACAAAAACAAACCAAAGGGAAATCAGGGGGAAAACTGTGAAATTTAGAGATTTCTTAAAATAATAGGAAGCTTTGTCCAGAAAGACTGAGAAGTTCACATTCAAGGTAACATGGTCACAGTTGACTCCGAACTTTTCCCTTAGAAAGTACTTATTGAAGTAAGTATAGATGTCAAAACACCTATCTTGTATTGCATACTTAGATAATTTTAAAAAAAGCTCTATCATCTGACAATACTGTTATTCATATTTTTTTAGCTTTAAGTAGCAAGGAGCAGGGAGTTGGAATCAATGATTCTTATGAGTCACTTCCAACTTGAGATGTTCCATGATTCTATATGTAACAGGGCACCTAATGCATTTACAGCTGGAAAAGAATTGCTAAACAAAGAGAGGAAGATAGTTTCTCTCTCACAAAGCTCTCTGTCTGCAAACTCCTGGAAGCCAGAAGGATACAACCAGAGATACCACTGTATATTCCATCTCTTCTTTACTCCTGAAAGCTCCTGTGCACAGTGTGCCCAAACACAACCCCAGGTGGGGACACTCATAGATACTATACATACTGAACAGTTTCCTTAGGGTCCTTGTTTCTGATTTTCACGTGTGTAACACAGCCACAGACACCCATTTACCTACAAGCTCCTCTGCCTGATACCAATGTCGATGTTTTAATTGTACAAATAGTAATAATACGTGTAAGGTTTTGCAAGGCAGCTTCCTAAACTCATGGCACATTCATATTCTAACTCTGAGGTGGAAAGCCTTGGAATGGTATCTAAAATGAAAATTAATGAGATTCCTACTTTAAATAGTTAAGGCATTGCAAAATTTCCTGAAGAGCTTTTATTTCAGTTATGATCAAAACCCCCCAATTGTTTCTCAGTAATAGCACTGCATTTGTGATTTCTCATTAGCACCGTGCCTGTGGTGAGTGGTACAGAGTGATGCTTTTTCTCTCTTCTAATGTGAGACAGAAGGTCTTAATACTTTGTATTTCTCAAGAAAGAAAATACTGTGGGTTGGTTTTCCTATTGAAAGAATTTGTATTCACTGGAATGACACAAAGGATCACAACCTGTTAATGTATTCCCACCATTTATTGAACATCTTATTAGTGAAAGTCTCTGGGCATTTGCAGTCTTACTTTACCGTAAGAAAAGAGATGCAGCAATCAAGATATTTCTAAAAAGTCTCATAGGAGATCATCTTCCAGGAAGCTAATACAGGGCCATTTTGTGAGCAATTTGCCATTGGCAGAACTTGCAACCCTGAAAAACTGATTCACAGTAGTAGAAGCTGTTTGTTACTATCTTCACTGGCACTGTTGGCTTCCATCAGGGTTTGTGTAACTTTCACCCCTTGCAAACCAAAGAGAAAGCAAATAGGAATGTACAAAGGTGAGAGTCTAGACACTCCAAATCTTTTGCCACATCAGCATCATCTGGGCATCATGTGCATGTGCTGGGACACAGAAGAGAGGAGAAGGTCATTCTAAGGGCCTGAGTTTACCCTTTTTCAGGTAAATTGCTGCCAGAGACTTTGAAAGTTTTGGATTTATAAGGTCTACAAGCATTTTTTAACAGCACCAGTTTCAAGCAATGAGGTCAGCTCCAAGGCAATACCATTTGCAGCCACTATACCACCTTTTCTCTGTGTCAAAAAAAAAATGTTTCAAATTTTGTTGGCTGTAGCTGGCATCTTAGAGCTATATTATAGAATCACAGAACTAGGACACAGGATACAAATGGTATTAGAGTTATGAAGCAAACTTCAGGAGCAACTCACATTATTCATATCTGATGATCAAAACCAAAACTGTGATTTTCAACAAGTTCTATTTGCAAAGAGAAAATGTTTGCCATATTAGTAAAGTGGCAGCTAAAATATGGTGTCCTACACATACCTGTTGTGTCTATCTAGCAAAGAGATTTGTCTACAAATGGCAGCATCTTATCATAGGATCACACACGGGTGTGATGGGTGATCAAGGGTGAACTAGAACAAGGCAAAATTCTATTATAAACATCTATTTTTGTTTAATAACTGTGGTAAAGATCCCTTTGTAAAGGTCTGTATTTGCTGATGCTGGAAATGTCTTCTTTCTTCTAGTTGAAAGAAAGCCCTGTGGATACAGTTAGAAACCTTTTCATTTTCTTGGTATTGGTGGTCCCAGTGTAGAAATTTAACACGCAAAATCTTTATTTATTAGGGAGTTAGATTTTGCAAATTTAGAACATTCTGGTGTGCCTGTGTTGTAAGATTATATTGTAATCATCAAACTCTCTTTTGTTCCCAAGACATTGACATCCTACTTTATTTTCAATATAAAATGTAAATATTTTTCCACCACTCGCACATGCATAAGCACACAGATTGATGTATCTGTATACTAGTTGTCTAGGCCCAAATGGATTTGAAAGAAGAATATATACATGGATCTGAATATTCTATCTCAGTTGGCAGGGGAAGAGGTGTAGTTCTTAAAATATGATTTTCATGTGAGGCCATTCAGGTTTTCCAAAGAACATAGACAGCAGTATCGTTTCTGTTATTGACATGGAGATAAAGATCTGAATCAAGAAATTGGCCCATAACAGGCAATTGAGAAGGAAATATACCAAAGAAAAGTGAGAAAGGAAAAAATTAAAGACTGGCCCAAAACTTTACAGCTTCAGGAGCTAGTGTGCAATGTTTACTTTTGGTTGATCTTTTTAAAGAGCAGGATCCTGTTGGCACTTGTTCCAGTATATTTGCTTTAATCTTCAAAGTACTGAGTTGAGAAGGAGGTGTGGCAGGATAAAAGAATTTGAATTAGAAACTCTTTAGAAGCCTGTTAAAGAGGTTTACGAGATATATTTGAATTTCCCTACCCTAGAACTCTCTCTTTGAGTGTCTTGCTTTCTTTTCTTTCGCAGTCTGTCTTAGAAGCTATTCTGTTAATTAGGTAAAACGTTAACCTTTTTAATGCTGTAGTGCTCTTGTTCTTAGAGGTCATTACTCTTTCCATATCACTTAATTTAGGCTATTAATTTTTTTTTAAATATTGATTCTTGCAAATATGTAATAGTCCTTTCCCCACACAACATCAATTTAGAAGGCTTGTCTTAGGTCAAAGTGTTCTCATTGTTCTTTTACATCTGACTCCAGTGGAGTTGTCTCTCACTTTTAAGGAGCTCGTTCTCCAGGGATCATGGTCTCTGAGAGACAAGCCACCTGGATGTGTTTAGAAAACAAACTCAAAAGCCCTGAACACCCACAGGTAAATACTATAGTAGCCAAATATTTCCCCCCTGAGAGCTGGCATCTTGTGCACCTGCGCTGTTCTGCTCACAGCCAGGTGTGTTTGCAGGTTTTATGTGCCGTTGCAACTTTTGTGATTTTGTGATGTTGGCAGCCAAAAAGTCAAAAGGAGATTAAGAAGTGGAGGGCCTCTGAAGCATCTCAAAAACAAAAACAACATCTGTGCCCTTTTCTGCACTCTTCAGGCACGTGAAGGGCTGGCAGCTGTGCATGACTTGTTAGGCAGCTGTAGAAGCTTCCAGATCAAGTGCTGTCCTTGAAAAGCACAGCTGAGGTGGAGGGTTTCACTCAAACTACAGGATGACTGATTTAAAAATAAAATTACATACAAATGTAGAGTAACTGTGTGAAATTTAGATTGTGATTACTTACTTCCACAAAAGTAATTGCCTTATAGAAAGCCTTTCCCTTTTAGTTTAAGTTTACCAACAATAGGAGATTATTTCAGTGACACAATTTATGCTGTATTTAAATGTTTCATCTGTTTTTATGAGAGATAATAAGCAAATACTTTGTGTTTGAATACTGTACCTTGGAAAAGTCACTGTCAAAATTAGTAAGTCTAATAATATGTATTTCAGAAAGGACAGGAGGAATTAATTTATTTTCCAGAATGCACATTAATTTCTGGTGAGTAATGCTTCATATGGAGTGATTAGTCATATTTTTATATCCCCCACAATTTATCATTATTAAAATCACCGCCACATGCCAGATGTATAGGTAGCACGGCAGCTTTTTTTTTTACAAATCTGTCCACAAAGCACTGCACACCTTTGATTGAATCTAATCTATTAATGAGATTTTCAGATAATTCTTTCCATTCCTTTGGAAAATGTTTCAGCATTCCATTGCTTCACTTTATTTGAAATCTTAAGGACTTTTTAACAATATAAGACATGGATAACAATGCTACCATTTAGTAGTTCTTCTAAAGATGTATAGACCTTCTTTGTGTGACCTCATAAGAATGAATTCAGAGCAAGTGTTTAGCATAACACCTACAAGAAATGGGAATGCGTGGGAAGTGCAGCCTCCTGTGATTTGTGGGGTGCGTTAGAACAATGCTGTGAGGAGCCTTTGCACAACAAGGAGTAGCTGGGGTGCAGCAGCATTCTGGACATCTGCTACCATCTTAATAGCAGCTGGGCAGCTGAGAACATCTGATAAAATCATTTCTTGTCACAAAACCAAAACAGTTTATGGCATGTGTATAGAACCAAATGTATGTACTTCCAGAATATACATACTTCTGTCTTGAATAAAAATATAGTTTTATTAGTAGGGAAGTGTTGCCTTTGATTTTGATTTTGCTCTTAAATTTAGTGTCTTTTTTCCTACAGTTATTGTCTTGGGTGATGAGACTATTTCATCCAAATTTGTATCATTTAGTTACTTTCCAACTTGAGTTCAAAATTCTTGGTTTGGAATTGTTTCATTCTCTTTCTCTGAGCTTCAGAGTATATGATCCTTCATTTGGGCATTCATACTCCTTGACCTCCTTTCACTGTCTGTACTTGCAGGATGAAGTTGCCTCATTACTTAGCTTGTGCTGACCCAAATACAGTCTGAGTTACAGACTCCAAAACTTTTCATATCAGGCTGTTTCTCAGGTTGACAGCAACACACAGTAATTTTCCTTACCTACTTAAATTTTTAATATTTAATAAATCATATTGAAATGCTAAAAATAGTTCAGAATCTTAATGGCCATTTGAAGGCAGAAAGACCACTGGGAGAGACATTTCACTTAAGGCCATCTGACTTTCATAAAATGTTAATCATATGGGGTAAGACCCAGCTTGCATCTATGTATTGCAACTCTGCACCTGACTGTCTAGCTTGCATCTGAATTTTAGATGTCTAGTGGAGAAAGCCTCCTAAAATAAGCATTTGCCTTCCATGTCAAATGAATGGAAATCCCTAAAGTGCTCCAGAGGGAGAACCTGTCTGCTTGAATTCAAGCATCTAAGTAGTATTTATCTCTCAGCTCAGGGGTGAAATTGAAAAGGTAAATTTTGCTTTAGTAACTCAATAGGTAATCTCTCACCAGGTGTAAAAATGAAACTAGCAAGTAAAAATCTGCTTATGCGACAGTGGCACTGGCATGTGTAGAAGAGAAGGTGTGATTTAATCTGTCCATAATTCCACCTAAAAATGTTACCAAGGGCATTTTATCTGACACCTTTTTTGGCACAGTTCAAAAATAGTTATTTATGAAAACTTGCTTTATCTGGGAAGCAGATAAACCAGAAAACATATATGCCTCACTTTAAAGGTACCTTTAAAGGATACATTTTTTAAAATATTGTTTAAAGCAGTTGAACTATGGTCTAGTTCAGCAGCAATACCTATGCAAATGACCTTCACCTTAGAGATGTGGAACGTTTTTGTAGTAGTACAAATGCAATACTGTCAGCAATCAGTTTCTGATTGACAGAAAAGATTCCTATTTGTGTTATAGGCTTGTAATTTATAAGTAAGCTTTCAACAATATTTTCCAATAAGACATATGAGAGTCCATCCTCAACAAGGAACAAGGAAAAATATGGATAAACTTTTTAAATAAAAATATGAATCTTAGTAGAATTTCACCTGTGATGGTATGAGGAAAATCTTTTTTTCAAAGGGCGTGGACAACATGGCTCTGTAAGACAGTTTTTTGAATAGGTTTTAGTTTGACATGGGCTAGCACTGACTTCAATCTGAAGTGATCAAGAAAATGTTGAGTCCAAAGAACAAATCTGAGTTTTAAAATAAATCATAGAAGAATACTCACAATCAGAATTTGACTGATGTGTTCCTGTTACTTTGAACAGGTTTTGATATACAAGTTTGTTACAAGTGGTTCTTAATTTTAAAGAAGGCCGTCATTATATAAAAGTCCACGAACAAAACAGAAGGTGGAAGGCAGTGTTGTGACCAGTGCTAAGCCCAGTGTGAAGGACAGACACACTTCCTGGCCATGGCCAGGTGGCTGCTCGGCACTATAGACTGTCTGAACTGCTTTGGTAGTTCCCTGGGAAGAGGGCAAGGGTTGATTGGTTCAGGACTGGGAGCTTGTTTCTGTCTCTTCCTTAGTGCCTTCATTTTGAAAGGAGAAAGTACTTGACTGAGTTGCATATATCAGTGGGGGCTAATGTGGACCAGAAATGTGCTGCTGTCGAGGGTCTGTCCAGCAGCCTCACCCATTCAGAAAGGAGGGGGCAGAAACATCCCCTCCAGCCCAGTGCATCCCTTTCCCCTCTTGCCTCTTCCCCACACTGGCAGGGGTACCTGTGTTGGTCAGCAGTGTCGAGGCTGGAAAATGCATGGACACATGGGCCACAGTATTATAAAAAATACTCTAAAGAATTTATGTTGTTTTTACTATTCCTGCTTTGCTCAAGAGTGTTTATACTGCAATTTCATGTTGCTTTTACGTAAAAAGTAACTAAGTTTTAATTTATTTACAAGATGAAATCAGCATTTCTTTTTCTTTTACTTCAGTAATTCTATATTTATTTTTAAATTTCTGTGTTTGGAACCTTTTTCATGAGTAAAGTATGATTTTGCAATAAGCACATTAGGTCTATGGAAACGTGCATCAGATCTGTAGTCAGTTAAGATGATACATGTGAAGCTTAAAAGTATTGATTTGAAATGTTTATTGGGAAAGAAGCTATGTGGATGTTTATGAATTCTGGATGTTTCCCACAGCTAAATATTGCCAGTAAGCTTAATGGTTCCTCTTTTACATTTATTTCAGTTTTTGTATCTGTTGTAGCACATCCTAGGATTTAAATAACTCGAGTAATTTCCAAACAGGAATACATTGGTGTATTCAGTTCTGAGCTAAATGTCAATTCAAGTGCAGAAAGCAGCAGCTGTTAAAGGGGATTACAAAAGTCAATATTTAGACTATTACCAGTGTCTAATAAAGCTGATTCTTGAACACATTTACTGGGTATATCAAGTGTATAGAAGGAATGGCCTATTTGCCTATAAAACACTTGGAAGAAAAATATTGCTGGCAAACATTGTTAGAATAAATGACCCTATGGCAGTACCTTCTGCTTGAGGAGTGTGTGTGTGTTTACATGAAATTAATCAAATCGTGTTGATCTTTCCCATTTTAAAGGTTTTAAAACCAATCCTAATAATTCTTCAAAATGCACCTGTCTATTCCTTATGTACCCTTGAAAACCTTGCCCTACAGTTATTGTAACTTTAAAAGAATCTTTGGCTCCTGAATTAGTCAAGGAACATTTCACAATGTGTTTCTTTGTAAGTTTTGAATTATTTTTGTAAGAATATTTTTAAAAGCTTTTGTATGCCTGATCCCTCTTACACATGGTACTGACAGCTGAAAGATGGATTTTTGGCCTGGCATTTAAAGTTAGTGAAGCACCTGAAGCTGTAGAGAGACACTTCTTGTTATAGATGGAGTTTTGGGAACCTAAGCCTCTTCAACTTCCATTCATTTCAGTAGAAATTGGGCATATTATCAGCTTCTGAAGTTCCTCATCTATACATATCAGTACCTTCAGGCTTCTGACTTTCAAATATGTGACCCTCAAGGTACATTGTCTTTAATAAACTCAGCCTTGTAATTTGCTCCTTGAACTTAGGCACTCGAAATTCTTTTTGGGTAGACCAGCATTACAGCTGCAATCACTTGATCTTACATTTCCCAACTGGAAGATAAAACACCAACTGAAACAACAACACAAAGATTTTCTTCTGCATGTCCTTCTTGGTCTCATGTGGTGCAGTGTTGACTTTTGTCCCACAAGGATGGTATGCCCTGCCCAATGCTCTCTGGGGTGTGAAGGGTTTGCAGGAGCAGAGGTTCACCATGAGCAGCTCCTGCCCTGGGGAAGCAGCCTGAGCCTCTCAGGGGAGGGGAGCCTGGGTGATTGGGGATCACAGGTTACAGCCCCAGAAGTGAAAGGAAAAGAAGACAGACTAAGTGGTGTAGAAATGAATAAGAAAGAGGGAAATACACTTCCTGTCTAAAGGGCATTTGCATTCTACATAGAGCATGTACTGGCATGCCTCAGCCCAATGCCTGCCACGAAGTGACAATTTCAATAGCCTTCCACCTCTTCTTTGCTGCAGCTGCAGAGCATCACTGCTTCTACTGGGGCACACTTGTATGCTGAGAAGGAAAATGTATTTTTTTTGTTTTCTACTGTAAAACAGAATTTCATTCAGTGACTTGTTTCTGTTGAATTATCCCTGAAATTGTCCCTGCTATCACTTTGGAAGCCAAATCTAGTGATGACTTCATTTGACCTTCCATCTGTAGGCTGGGGATTTGGCCTTTTCCTATTACTAACTAAACAGCAAGCCACTTTCAGCAGTTCATAGGGCAAAACCCAAGTTACATGTAGTCTCCCGCAGCTAAAAAAAAAACCAAAAAACCAAAAACAAAACCAAAAAACCTAAAAAACCTGAAAAGAGAAGAAAAAGGTTTTTGATTTATTCATTTCACACAAGTCTGTGAAATCAGAAAAAGTAACTTGGCGCAAGAAACAATTTTAAATAATAGATTTCAAAGCTCAAAATAGTCTTCTCATAACATCTAGGAAGTGCTGCTCCAGCTCAGTTCTTGAGTGTCTGTAAAATTCCAGTGAATTTAAAATCAGTAAGGGAAGGGAGAATGGTTCCTTCAGCAAACTTGGTTAAAGGCAGAACCACATTAAAAAAATCAGGATACTTGGGCAGTTGCCTTTTAAGATTAAAACCAAAACTAGTTAAGTGAATAGGATTCTGTCAACTCAGAAGTTACAATAAATAGTAATAGCTAAACTATTTGTGACAATAAAATGATCCTAAATGAACGTATTTTAAGTCTCATGGAGAGCACTGGAATTCACTCCATATACTTTAAGATCTCTGCAGATACTTTGCACCTCAGCTGTTAATCATGGACCAGATTTTTGTCTAAAAGTGACCTGATACGACATCAGACACAAAGAGTGTGTGTGTGTCACCACCAGTAGATCGCAGCTGTAGTGCTGAGTTTGAAGTATCTGGTTATGGATTGCTGTCAGGAACTTCAGAAAGAAATGTAACCAGTAGGTTCAGGTTGTGCACCTTCTCAGCACATTTGCTGAGAGGAAGCAGCACACTGTTGTGGTTTAAGCACAGGTCTGGGAGCCAAGAGGTCTGGATCTATTCGTGGCCATGTGCTGCGACCTTGGGTAAGTCAGGTTATCCTTTCTGGTCTCCTGCACATCCGGTATTATATCTATGCTTAGATAAACACATTGCAAAGTGTTTCTATTGTGGTCACTACACTTCTCTTCTGAGGGCATCTTTGCCTTCAAGGCAATGAGAATGGTAGGGGAGGAGCAGGAGAAAGTTCGGGGTTTTTTCCAGGTTGAGTCAGTAACTTCTCCAAGGTCACAGGTGATTGATTAATTTCAGTGTTACATGTCTCTTTCCCCCAAGAAAGACACCCTGTCACCCTGCATGCCCCAGTCATCTTTGGTGGGACTTGGCTGTTCTCCCGAAAGGAATGGTGAGACGAAGCAGTAGCAAGAATCTCTTTATTTGTGGACACTAGAGGGCATTAGAGGAATATTTTACTGATACATATATGAAAAAAAAAAAAAAAGAAAAAAATAAGAAAAAAAAAAGGGCAAAATAATTCCCTAAATCTCAGTAGTATCACTAGTAACGCTCGTGGCTGGAGGATTCTACCAGAGATTGACATTTTTAGGTGCTTACCTGAATTGTTAGCAATCCATCCATTGCTATTCATACAACGTTGCTAATCAAACATATCTCAGGTGTTAGCTACAAAGCACACCCTAGGTTCTAAGATACGTGACTAAGTAATGTAATTGTGGCTGAACAAAATGAAGAAAAGGGAATTACTGATTTGTTGTTCATATTGTGGCTGATCATAGTCCCCACCACTTCTGCACTGTGCTTCCAGATCAGGTGGTGGAGGAGAATTTGCACAGAAGTGACTGCATCTTTCCCTTCTGGACACAAAGCAGGTAGAAGTTGATCTTTTGATTTGTTCCTAGCCATGGACTGGATACTAATAGTGATGTGGAAAACAAGAAAATGAATAAATAACCAAACCCCCAAACCAGAACAACAACAAAAAATATCAAACAAAAAAAAGAAGCCAGGAAAGCTGGATCACTAAAGCCACTGGAAGATGACAGTGTTCTGTGTGCAGCTCTGGGGGGGTGGCTTTTGTGCAGAAGGTGGTGGGTGGTTCTGATTTTCTGCTACCCTGTGACAACGGGAAAATAATAGTTGGAATATGAAAAATAAGAGCTGTTTTCTCTACTGTCTGAGACAGGGAGCTATGAAATTCTGTCAGTATTAATATCACAAAAGGCAGAGCAATATTTTCATTAGTCTATTCTGCTACAGTTTTTCTTTCCTGCAGCAGCTCTGACAAGACAGAACAGCAGCAGGAGAGAGTAAAATAAAAGGAATTCGTCTGAATTTTTACTGCAGGCTTTTCATCACAGAACACGAGTGGGAGGCAAAAATAATAGGAGCATACTGCCATCAGGTAGAAAATTAATAATGTAGAAAACTGCATAAGAACACACACGTTTGATGTCAGATGCTGTGTAATGGGGTTTGGCTCTCACTGGTGCTCATGATTTTCAAAGAACAGCTGAGAAGAGGCTCTAATGCCTGAGCTCATTGCAAACACTGATTATTGAACCTGAAGCAAGTTCTGGAATTGGTATATGAGTCACAAATTTTGAGTACATTTAGTTTGTGATTAGCATGAAATATCTGTGCTGAGACACAGAAAATACTTCACCTCAGAAAGCTTTTGTCTGGTTGTCTTGGCATCACCATCAGTATTTGTCCCCACGTCACTGTCATGACAGACTGATCTTAGCTGGAGTTCTCAGCTGTTGTTATAATCCAAAGACTAAATCCTGCCTCCCAGCAACCATGTCTGCTACTGTCTCTGTTTTAGGAGACTTAAAATTTTGGCAGTTCACAAGTCTATGACCAGTGGGTTGAATGAGCTTATTTTACTTGGAATTTAAAGGCAGGTCTCGATCATCCTTTGTTGTGCAAGTGTTGGCAAACTCATCCTTTGCCTCTACTAGAGGTTTGACAGATGTGGCTGCACTAGCAGAGTACAACCCTCTGAAATTTACTTCTTACCAGGAGTAATTTTTTTGTTGTGCAGCTTAATCCAGAAGTGAAATCAGGTAGGTCAGCAGAACAGTTTCCTGCCAGTATGACAGCCATACTGGGCCATTTTCTGGGAAAGATGCATACTTTATGGACTAGGTACTGTTTCACAGTCCGGACTGGTGCAATTGTTCTGGTGAAGCCTCTGGTGTGTAGGTGAGGTCTCGCTGATGCCAGGGGCTGTAGTGAGTAGTAGCAGATTTCCTCACTTGACTGGGACCTGAAAAGGAGAGGCAGGTGGTTCCTGCCATTCCTTTTGGAAGTCAGGGGAAGGAACAGGTTCCAAATTTTTCTGATACTAGAGCCCATGCTGAATAAACGGGGTACATGTCCACTCATAAAACAAAAGTGTGATACTAGCTCCTTCTGGCCAGCTTGCCCAACTAGCTCTGAGGACATGGATTTTAGCAAACAACCTGCCTACCAGGATCCCCAGAGGTTCCTTCTCCCATCTTTAGCTCTTGCAGAAGCACTCCCTGCTGCCATCCCTCTCCTGTCAAAGTTCCCCCAGCTAGCATGGCTGAGCTGGCCCTGGCTCTGGCCAAGCCTGCCCTTGCTCTGAGGTTCCAGCGAGCCCTCAGCATCTTGCACAGAGGAAAAACAGCCTTTTGCTCCACTTGCGCAGTGCTGTGATTTTTAAATTCTGGGTCTGTGTGTTTTAAAGTTTTGAGAACTCACACTGTGCCCCTGGATAGCTGATCTTTCCCTTACCTTACCTTGCATTTCATTGTAGCCAGGCAGTGTTGGTTAAGTTCTCTTTCTTTCTCATGGAGAAGGCCAAATGGTGATAAGCTCCTTCTCCCCTGCCTTGCCATCAAAGTCTGCTAGATATTTACCTACTCCTCAAATTGTAGTTCAAGTGGGGTTTTTTCATCCTTAGGTTGTTAATAAGTTCCAAGCTGAAGCCTTTTCTCAGATGGCATTGCAAATGTTATTTCAATTGCACAGTATTGCATTCAGGGCACTTCCAGTGGGACGAGATTGCCTGCCACAGAAATAAAGTGTTATTTACTGTAAAGACACCTAATGGATGCTGGCATATGTGTCTCTGTAATGTCATATCTGCATGACTGACAGTGAATGCCAAAGAGAGCAGCAAAGGTTTCTTTCCTACCTTTGACTCTCCCACTATTTGGCAGAGGGGAGCAGACAGCCTAGCTCTCAGAAAACTATTTTTGTATTGCACAGAAGCAAGGGAATGAGACTTTCAGCTGGCATGTGCACTTGATGCCCATTTTTTATCTACTTGAACATGTGCAGGAAGAAAAACCATGGTAACAGAAACTAGTTATGGATGAAACATCCTGGTATTTTTTGAAAACAGTATTCTGAACTGTCTGAATAATTTCAGTTCTTTCTCTCTGTGGTGCTTTCATCAGATCATGTTCTGCAGTGTGATTTTACTACTGTGCATTATGCATTACTGATTTAATTCCTACCACAAAAGAGGTGCCAAGTTATTTCCAAAGATGCACAGATACTGGTACAAATTTAGACAGAAAAACTGAGGTGACAAACCCAAACTAAGCAATACAATCGCCAATAGATTAAAAATCAACTGTAATATGGCAAATCTTGTCCAGACATGGGTGATACTTTGAGAGCCTCAATTACATGAAGTTTATTCTGGTCAAATTAATTTCCTCTATTATTTCAAATTAATCATCCTCTAAACAATTAGACTGGGAATAGGATATACCTACAGTAATACTGAGAGAGTATTTCACTTGGTAGATCGTTGTTAAAGACCAAAACTTGGAATTCATATTGAAAGCAATTGGAATGGAAAGTAATTGGAAGTAAAACAGTAGAGTAGTGGGCCATATGGAAGCAGTTGTGAGTGTTATGAACAACTGATAGGATACAAATGTCTATTTTTGTCTCTTCCTCCAGTAAACACTTACAGAAGGAATCCAGCTTCAAACTGTACACTTGCTTTGTGTTAGCAATAAACAGCCATTTGTTAACAATGATCTGTTTTGATAACTCTGTTCTTTGACATTTCAGGGTTTCTATCTTTGAAAATGTTCGTCTGTGCTACCCGAACTGCAGTTAACTCTTCTCAAGTCACTTACAGAAGAGCTAGAAGCTCATATCCTCAAATTCACTCGTGCTGCTTCATAACCAGAATATTTAATAATCTCATTTTTAACATCTGCTACCCCAGGGTGCTTCCCAGCACAGTCAGCAGGGCCTCTACATGTCTCAGGTATAAGGAAATGAGGCTTTTCAGCCCTTTACAGCCTCAGAAGGATTGGAGGAAGGGAGGGTCAAGCTGCAAAGCATTGACTTGAAATTAAGGGACAGAAATATGGTAGAAGAATGGGACAGGAATGAAGGGGAATTATGTTTGTTTATTTGGCTGAGGCAGAAAAGGGTCACCCAGCAAACACATAACATAGACACTTGCCAGGGGACAAAAGAAGCTTTTGAAGGAAAGGCAAGCAGGAGCCCGCTTGACCTGTTGACTGGGTCAAAAATCAGGGATGGAGGCCAGAAAGGGCAGGCAAAAGATAGGACATAGGGAACTGTAATGCATAAATCCACCAGTGTGATGCAGTTACGAGTTACAGGCAGTCCGGCAGATGCTTCCCTGTCTCTCTCATGGCTCGTTCTGATTTCTGGAAGGTAAAGCCTGCTAGGCTGACTGTAACTGAAGGCAGCAGCTAATACTAGAAGATTGTTCAGGATTTACAGCCTCCAGTGTTATGTACTTGTGTAGCAATATTACAGAGAAAACACGGAGATGCATTAGAGAATTTTTGGGCGCCTCCCCCATACTTGCAAGGTGACCAGAGATGGCAGGGCCACCCCAAGCTCTGTGTTTTCATCCTGAAAGTTACTCCACTGTAACTTTCAACAGTGCTTTGCACTTTCATGAACACTCACCTGATTCAAAGTTCCATGAAACAGTTAAGAAATAAGGGATTTATATTTATTTCTGGTTGAAGGGTGAAATCATGAACAGAACAACAGTTACTTCCTCTGTTTAAATTTCAGTTGCTTTGTTTGAAACTGAAGCTCAAGGCAGAAGGCTTTGAAGCTTACCTTTGGTTATTTTAAGCATCTTGTGGGCTGCAGCAGAGTAGGAGGGTATCACTGGCAAATAAGCTTTGTATTTTTGACAGGGAGACTTGTGCCATTTCAGTAAGTTGGATCCTTTTGCAGCAGAAAGACTGATATGTGTGGCAGCATTTCTGATGTGTGAGGTTTTTCATCTGGAGAAGAAACCCCTTCCTTTTGTAGTAAGGCATCTTTTGCATCATTCTTGCAGGATGAGAGAGGGACTCTTACTGGTTCAGCTCCTGTGCAGGCTAACATCAGGTAGCATGTCCGAGACACATACCATAGGTTCTGCATGATGATTTGTTGGCAATGTTTAAATATCTAGGTTGGTGTAAGTTAATTGTTCAAGGACATTTTAAAATAAAAACAGACTTGACACTGCTGGGCAAAACTTTAACATAACATAACTGGGTTTTAGGGTTTCGATGGACTTCGACATGTCAGGACAAATTATTCACTTGCACAATGGAAGTTTCCTCTTCCCCCTCCTCTCCAAAATACAGAAAGCCTAAAAGGGAGCCATCTTCCCTTAGTTTGTCCATGTGTCTTGCCCACAAGGTCTGCAGAGGTTTCAGCTCAAAACACATATAGAGAATGTATGAATACTCAGTAAATTTACAGAAAAAACAGGTTGTCATTTTCTTCCTGAAATATAAGGTCACTTGGGATCTTAGGCAGGAAAGATTTTAACAAAATTGCATGTAATACAAATATTCATACTGAAGATTTTAAAGTAGAAATTACCTGGAAAAGATTGTTGATGATATGCAATGCAGAAGACAATCTCAAATGACTGCCCTCAAAACTGTGCCAGCTCTGTAGAGCTAAGACACTAAAATAAAATTTTAGATTGTGGTTTTCACCTGAAATAGATGAATAATAGGGCAAAAATATGTATTTTAACAATAACTGTGCTATGACTCAGTAGCACTGGATAAGGAAAGTTAGAGATGCACTTGAATTCTGGACTTGGCAGTGTACCATGGCCTGGAGAAGTGGAACAAGATGAAGGACATTTATAAAACGTTGAGGGTTTGACATAGTTGCACTCAAGTGCCACAAAATTAAGAGTCAAGGGCACTCATTCCTAAAAGCAGAATTTGGTTTAGGAGCACATGCATTTTGGGGGATGTAGAATTAAGGAAATGATGACGGAAAAGGATACAACAGTGTATTTAAAATATCGCAAATGTAATCCAAGGCAGTATTTGATAGCTTTTGTAATATAGACTTCATAGCCTAACTTCAACTTCATAGTTAAAACACTTTCTTCTTGAAATCTTTCTTATTTGCTTAGGCATTGAATAATATGAGCAAAGTATATTAACAGCTGGTCATTAGGCAGTTTGGGGGGGTTTACTCCCATCCCACTTTTTTTTTTCGTGTTACATACTCTTCCCACCTTATCAAAGCTGATAAAGTTATGAATGGGGCTACTAAAATTACTTTTACTTCACACTGCTTCTAAAAATGCCTTATTTTAAATATACAAAGATGGGTGATTAGTCCTTATTTTAAGGAGTGGAAGGAGAGGCTGCATATTTCAGACTGTTTTCCCACTTAGCATAACCCTACTGCAGGTGTGCACCTCCTGTCACTCCTAAGAAAACTCCTTATTTACAAGATGCTCAGGGGAAGCTCCTGATGATGTCTGAGAGAAAACAAAGAGAAATGCATGGGGAACAGAAAGGAGATGTGTTATTCTTCTCTGAATTGCTTGCTGGGTGTGACCCATTCACAGGGTGTGCATTGGATAAAATCCTTTCCCCCACAACTAAAACACTTCATCTTCACTTCAGTGCAGACACAAATTTTACCCAGGAGCTTTTTCCACTGATGCTAATTACCTTTGGATCATTCTCTCTGCATGAAAAGATTGTCTGGGGAGTCAGTCGTGAGGTAATTTCCACTGCTAACAGCTCTTCAGAACAACTAAAACTCAAATCCCAATTTACAGTGTTTGTCTTTTGATCTGTTTTTAATACTGTCAGCAATAGAAGTGCTTCTACACTTTGCTGCCACGTACCCTACTTTCAAACTAATTGATGTACCCTGCACAGCTCAGAATAACTAAACTCTGCTTCTCTTTCCTATTGTAAGGAGAGACTATTCATTTATTTTCCAGCCTTACAAGTTTCTCCCCTTCTCCAGGTTTCTGGAATACACATATCTTTCCATGCAAAGATTTTTTTCTTAACCTGAGGGTAACCCAAGCTGGTAAATGAACAATTCCTTACACACAGCCCTGTGAGGCAGGGCTGATTTCTCCCTAACACTTGGTCATAAGCACCTCCAGGGCCTTTGGGTCTCTTCATAGGTACCAAGCTGCAGACACAGTGGGTTTCTGCACACCCCTTTTGGTCTGGATTCTTGCCTACCCAGGAAGTAAAAAAAACCCCAGGAGCATTAGGTTGTCTCAAATCTGTTTCAAATATTAACCTAAAATACAACCCCCCCAAGTCTAGTGAAGGGTGGTGCTCCTATAATGTAAAACAAAACCAAAATGAGAAGTGGCAAACAGCAGCCTGCACTGTCAGAGTACCCCATCTGCATGGCAGCCAGGGCTCTGAGTGCGAACTTGGCAGTGGTAGCCAAGTGTCCTCTTGGCAGCAATCCCTTGCCCATGGAGTGAGTCTCCAAAACTACCTAGCACAATAGGCAACTTAATTTGCCACTTTGATTTCCTTTGGGAACTCTCCTACTTTTTTGAATCTACCCTGTTCCTCTTTTTAAGATGGATTCCCATCTTCTGTCATCACAGTCTTGCCACCCACCATCAGGTAAATTTTGTGCTTTTAAGCAAATGACTGTGATGAAGCAGCCTTTTACCTTCCTATCTGGCACCAAGCTCTAAAATCAAATGATGCTAATATAGCAAGTGGGGCCTTCCTTTCTCCTCACTGTGTTGCTTAATTAGCACAATTTTTTGAGTTTGAATGGTCCCTGCATTTTGTGAAATAATAACTGTGCTAGTTACTTGTGGTAACTACATTTCCAGGACTGCATCATATTTATAAATCAGGTATCTGAAATATTCACTATGCTTGTACTAACAGACCCTCAGCTTTTTGTTTGCTTTGAGTTATGCAAAGACAGCGCACACAATGCACAGCAGTGCAGATGATGCCCTTACCAGCCCTCTCTCCATGCACCATCCTGCCTCCACTTTCCATCAGGGGTTTGTTCCCATCACAGCATTGTTCTTGCCTGTGTGGCTCCACACTAACAACAGCCACACAGGACTGCAGCCAATGCCAAATACACCCGGGAATACTGCAAGCAGAGTGTCTTGTCTCAGCTCTAAAACACATAACAGACCTAATCAGAGCAATCTCAAGGTGATTGCAACAACCAGCCAAAATGGCTGAGTGAGGAGGAAAAGCCCTATCATGTTTTGTGTGAAAGTCTAAAGCATTTTGGTGACTTAGAGTCCAATTGTAGCGGTTTGACAAAGATGTTTTATAAAAATCAGAGCAGCAATTTCTGCTGCCTTTATAAGGAAGCTCAAACTGAAGAGAAGTATTTGAGATAGGCCATATCTTAATTGCAAAATAAGTCACTATACAATATATCATGAGTTCTAATAATAATCTTCCCTTACTTGTTTATTATCATGCACCAGTTATATATGAATGCATGGACATTTTGAGAAAGCAAATAAAATCAGGTGTTCTATCTCTAGAATTACTTAAACAAAATTTTCAAGTTTTTTTTTTTTCTCTCTTGTCTTTTAGTGCAAAATGACAGTGAGTTTTCTATAAATAGTGTGTCTACATGAAAATTACAATGCATTTTAAGATGTCATATGTACAGGTTATAAATATGATGTTCTGAATACCTACACAATTTTTCCATACATCTCATAATGCTCTTTTGTCTGGAAACCTGATGTCTGGTAGCTGTTCACAGATGAGGCATGCCTGGTGTAAATCCTTTGCACTGGTTCCTTCAATCTCCACTGAAAACCTTCTACACTTTCCAGCACTCCCAGTGGTCTGGTTCACTGCTGAAAATGTAGTGATTCACTGAGTGTTTCATTCTGTGGGACTTTTTTTCTTCTACAATTCCGTGGATTTCAGCAGAATAGACCAACTGTGCACTTGATGAGTTACCCAGAGTTGCCCAAGCCAGAAGTAAGTTTTCCAAAGACAGCAGTAGTAGCTTCTCTGTTGACTCCTGTGGAATTTGGATCTTATCTTCAAAACCAGCCTGCAGATACCTTTCTCCTGGAGAGTCTATAGACATTGTTCACACAGGCAGCTTGTAGGCTTGTACAGATATGTTCAGGAAAGTCAGGACACCTCCTCATTCAAGTAGCAAGCTGATCTTCCAAGAGGGAAAACAGAATCTTTCTGCTTTACTGAAATTCTTTGAACACATCTTTATCCTTATATGATCTGAAGAGAAAGCAGAGTATACATCCACAGAAGTAGCAGAGAGGGAAGTATTCAGTCACAAATTTTGCGTAAAAGCCCTGTCAAATGCTGCAGGAGTCTTGAGGTCTTCACCCAGGATGGCTGAGCAAGACCTTGTACTTGCAGAGCTCCCGGGTGTCTGAGTGCACACATCTCCTCTCCCCACATGCCCTGCAAGAGCCTTGTGCCTGTGTGTGCTCTTGTGCTTGAGAACATTCATGCTTGGCCTGGGGAGCTGGGGGCACCTGTGCTCTGTCACAAATGGGTTTCACATGCAGCACTTCACCCACAGCAGTGCACACTTCCCTCAGCTGCTGCTGCTTGGAAGTCCAAGTGGTGACTTAGTCTGCTGGCATCCATAGCCTGACTGTAGTACTGCTTTATTTCATCCTTTTGCTTCTGAGGAAGTAATTTATCTGTCTCAGGAGATTGAAATGATGTGCAGGAGTAAAGCGAATAAAAACAAGTGTTGTCTAGCAAAGCAATAGGCTACGTTCTTGATCATAAATACAAAACCACAGTTATAAATAGGAATGTTAAAAAAGGAAGGTGAGATAAAATCACATATATATATGTATATGTGAAATGTTCTGACTGTCTTCTAAGCTTCTTCTGAGACATCTCTTAGCTGTTACAGCTGAGAGCTAATCAAGAGACCAGCATGCTGCATTGTAGAGTGTAATAAATTGTGGGCTCTACTTTCACAGTCTCTGTCTTGGATTTTCTCTAATATTTAACAGTTGTCAGGATTACAATGTCTATAAATGATATATCAGAACAATTCTAGGACCTCTGCTTTCCTATTAATTAATTTAGGGAAATGTATTGAATTTGCAGCCTGGGTTGGCTGCAAATGTGCTTGAGACATTATAATGGATATAATGAATGTTCTTGTAAAATTGTTCAAGCCTGTCTAGGTTGCACTGTGCAAAGCCTCACTTCATGGGAGAGGTGACCTTTTACAACAGACATATCCTCCTATTAATTACATTGCAGTCTCTTCCTGTCCCAGACAGAATGACTGTAATGTGAACATTCCTCCTTTCTGTAGGTAAATGTGATTTACGTATTATAAAAGGCAATACCTGCATTTTGGTCTCACAAATTTGCTTACAAGAAAGACAGACACGTAGCCAGTTCTCTGTCTCCCTTAACACTCAAAACATTAAAATGTGACTTAGTATTTTCAGTTCCTTCTTTTGTTCCTTTGACTTCTGTCAAAGTTGTTGGAGAGATTAATCACATTAAATCAGACTGCTAAATTTAAAGAAACACTACCCTCCCAGTCCTTCTGGGTTCCACACTGAAGTAGCATAATTCCCCATAAGTATAAATTCCTAATTTATTACATTAAATTTATCTTTTGTCCTCAGTTTTGACCAACTGTTCATGGGCCAACTTCAGCAGGAACAGGAGAAAATGTGAGATGGGGAAAAGACCAGAATCACAGAGAAGGTCCAGAATGAAGAGAGGATGGAAAGACAGAGCTATTTCATTTAGAGAAGGGTTAAATAGGAGAGAGCAAAGTGAGTGCAGGGGAAAAAATGGTTGAGGGATCATGTTTCAGTCTTCTCCTGTTTGAATTTTCTCATAAAACAAGAAAAAAAAGGGAATTGTTTTGGATCACTTAGCCAGTAAAACAGATAGGCAGCAGCTGTGAAACTGAGAGTAGTGGTTTTCACATGAGGCAAAACTAGCCTGTAGGACTCTTGCAGTGAAAAATCTACTGAGACTGTAAGTTCAGCAGGACTCAGGAGAGGATGGGACTTTTTGGGTGGAGTTCAGTGTAGCCCCAGCAACATGAAATGAAAGGGAAATGTGTGTGTCAAGGGTTAAATATATGACATGGAGGGAAGGAGGCGAATCAGCATCAGTAAAGCACTGATGAACATTTTTAGCTTTAAATATCTACTTAAAGCTACTCAGCAAATCACTTTGTAAGCAGCTACAGAGCTCTGGAGATGTGCTCAAGTTGGTTAAGTTGAAGCTTCATTATTTAGTGTTTTGATTATGTGCCCGGGCACTTTTTCATCATACGGAGCCTGAAATTGAAACATGCTGAGGGGTAATGTCAGCAGCAAGCATACTAAGCATGAAATTATGAACCATGCAATATAGCAGAAAAACACAGAATGCATATGCATCAAAAGGTGTAATATTTGAAAGCAGTCCTCCTATTGCCATTGCTCTGGCTTCAGCTGATGAGACATTGAACCTGCTTAAATACACAACTTTTGTCAAGAATCATGGCATGTTACTGACGTGACAGATAAAAGTGCTTGAGTTATAATATGCTATTTTATATGACTATAATAGAAATTATTTTGTTCTGTGCTCACTTTACTTTGTTCTTGTGAGTCTGAGACTCAGTTCAAGTCTTGGGATCCATGGCAAATTCCTAAGGCTGGTTCACATTAAAATATGTACTGAGGAAGGAACATCTGAAAAGAAAAATGAGAACAAATTTAAAAAGGTCCTTGGTTGAGATTTATATCAAACCATTCTGACACACTCTTGTCTCTTATGTATTATCCACAGTTGCTTTGCCTTTCTCATCCATATTTGCCTCCTCCTTATTCAGCTTCTCCCTTCCTTAGGCTTTGGATTCTCATAATCTTCCTTAGTGCTGAACAGCAAAAAAATTTCCTGCAAGCCTGGAGGACCTTCTCTGCTCCCTTTCATCCATCTGTATTATCTGCAACAGAAGTAGCAGTGATTCTAATTATGGAATTTCTGTAATCATTAACATTTTATAAATGATCTGTTTCTTCTTTGAGATGGTCCTATTCCAGCAGCAGATATTCTGCTCATATTCTCCACTGTTACTGGCAAATTGTTGAGGATTTAGCATTCTTCAACCTGAAAATAAGCTCCCCACCCCCATTTGCTACATTCATGGGTACCATTTTCTGTTAATCTCTTTTTAAAATGAGGTTTGTTAATGTTCATGTGCAGCATATAAGCAGACAGGAGAATATCAGAATGTTAGTAGATAAGTGAAAAGGGAAGCATTAATGATTTCTGTTTGCTCTTCAATACCTTTCACCTCAAAGTTGTGCAACTATTAAAAAAAAAAAAAAAAAAGACAAACCAACAAATCAAACAACACCCCCCCCAAAAAACCACCAACCAACCAACCAACCAACAACCACCCCCCCCCAAAAAAAACCAACACATTTAAAAACAACCCACCAAAACACCAAAGCCCAACAAAAACCAGAATACCAGAAGCCCAACACTCTCAGCACCAATCAGGCAATTATTGGCAGTCCTTTTGGGTAGCAATTTTGTCACATCAAATACATTGTACACATTGCAAGTTGGAAATAAAAAAGAAAACAAGTTCTCTAGGTAAAACACAGAAAAAATACTGCATATTAAAGGACTTTCCCAAAGGTCCTGCTGATGGGGTTAAAGGAATGAAAGGTAGGTATGGAAGGTAGAACATACTGGCCCTGGTTGTTGCCACTATATAGTGACATCACACTACCATTTATAGCAAGGTTTTCAGCGAGTTTCAGTGACTTCCCTTGAAGCAGAGAAAGCAGTTTTGAAACTACAAACTATCTGGAAGTGAGACCAATCTGGCTGAATTTGTTATACATCTCTGCACACTGAAATGTAGTCATTTTACTGGTAATGCATAGGATGTGGTGTCTCTTCTGTTAAAGACTTTTTCTGTTAAAAAAAAAATCAACAAACCCAAAAAACCCCAATTAATAGTAGGGGGAGTAAAAATCACTGTGAAATAAAATGTACAACCATTTCTTTTTTTCCGCTGCAGTGGAAAATGGAATGAAGGAATGATAGGAAGAAACAGGAAGATAGGAAGGGAATGATAGGAAGAAACAGGATATCCACACCAGAGATAAACGGCTTTTCCAATGAATGTAAGATGCTCATCACTACTTCCGGTGGTATTCAGTGATTACAGCACATGATAAACAGATGATTCTACCATTAAGGATGAATTGTTTAGGATTAGCAATTACATACTACATAGTTATGTTTGATAAGATAGAGGGGAGATAGGGATGTAGCAAGATAAAAACAAGTAGCTTGGCTCAATGCTGAAGTACTTTAAATGATCAGATAGAGTGCCAATATCTAGGTGTTGGCTTCACTGAAAAATCACTTCTGTTGGAGCAGCTGTAAGGTTATATACAAGATAAAGAAGACTACTTTTTAAGTAAAAGGACTTAAACCAGTCCTGCTCCTTAGGGATTTAGACAGTTTGCAGTCAGACATCAACTGGCAGTTAAATTGGGTGAAGCTTGATGTGGGTGGTATAGATTGACTAAAATGTAAACAGCTTATTTTCTTATCTTCAAGTACATTATACACTGGCAGAGGAGGAAGACTAGGATCAGAACTCTTCTAAGTCTATAGCATTAACTTAGATGAAACATCATCATCATCTTTATTATTATTATTATTATATTACATGGACTGAAGCATAGAAATTAAGGGCCAGTTTTCATCAAAAGGTATTCCCCTGAAAGCTAGAGTTGTAGTTTGGAGGATTTCTCTGAAGTGCCTCTGCAGTTAAGGGTAGGAGATTTGCCTAAGGGATCTGCATCTGGATCCTGTCCAGATAACTAAAACATTCATATTTTTTAAGTAATTTTCAAGTAAATCTTTACACTCCTAAAGTAATGAAATGGATGCAAGCTGTGAATATCTGTTTGAATGCTGTTTTAGACTGATCTCTAATGTTTTTTCTCAGCAAAGCGAACTCCCAATATTTGCCTTGTTAGTATTTCATGTCCTTCCTTGCTGTTGCCTTAATTGCCCTTTTAAGATTTGTTTTGTTCTGCCTCTTTTCTGCCTTTAAATAGCTTTCTTCAGCTGATGCTGTTTGTTTTGTCAGACACAAAAGTATAATTCAAGAAAATGTCTCCCACAAATAAGCCTCGTATGACCTTATTTTACACAGTAATTAAAAGAGTTGCTCTTAAATATAAGAATGAAAAAACTGCCTGAGATCCTGGTTAAGAAGCCCAAGAGTCTTTTCTCCTGTTTGACAGGCAAAAAGTTATCTCAAGGTTACTCATGCAGTGGTCTTAACTCCTTGTAGATTTAAAGCTGTGTTTTTATTCTTTCATTTATCTCACACAAACCTTCCAGGCATAGTTCTGCAACCTCCCTTGTTCATCCGAACAATCAGGAAAGAGCACAAGATAAGCTTTTCTGATGGGCAAAAAGAAACCAAGAAAAAGCTTGTCAATTCCCATATAATAATCTTGTGCCAGGGGAGTACATATGCTTTTTCGATTAGGGTTTCTGAAGTTCCTTTAAATGCACTAGCTATGCCCTATACAGTGATTAAGAACTTCAACAAATAGGGTCTGAGAGGCCTTATAACCTTCCAGTCTCCTATAAATGCATCTGCTTACTGATTTTCTCTTCTTTTCTCTATGTGTCTGTTGTTCATGTCATTTTAATCCGCTCCAGAAAGTCAGTCCTAGAGAAATGCCATTAGTGGGGGAAAGACTGAGTTAACAGCAAGTTTTATGTTTAACTCTGGTGAAGTGCTGGGTTATTCCTAGTGGTGTCTGAAAGAGCTAGAGAGCCTAGTCTGAGTCTAAAGCTTTATTTTTTCAATCTCAATGATCAATACTCAGTTTGTAATTGCATTTTGCACTAGAAATGGCAATATCAAAGCCAGGTGTAAATTGACACTGAAGAGTTATTTCTTTTCAGTGAGTTACTACATGAAAAATCTGTAAGTTATTTACAAGGTGTTTTATACTTAGTTAATCAGGAATAAATTGCTTGGCTTTTGTGCTATTTATTTCCATCAGGTGGTATGGGGTCTAGGTTTATGTTTTGAAGCATTGAGGGACTGTGTATTGCATTGGTGAGGGCTTTTTAGACTTTTTTGAAAGAAAAGCAGTTGAAGAAATACTTGCTGCTGCCTGAATTATTACACATATCTAAATAATAAACCCCCAGCCATGTTTGCCTCCTGTCTGTAACTCCAACAAAAAGTACTTGTGGTTTTAATTACTTAGAGCAAAATTCAAGTGGTTTATTAATACCAACATAACCCTAGGACAGAATTATAGTTTTATATACACTGTTGGAAATAACATGTGAGGTATAAATCTGCTCTCCTGCTGCTTCTCAGTGGAAATTTAACCTGAGATCCAGACCCTCATCTACTTGAAGTGGGAGAGGGAAGAAGAGCACAAACAGTCAACCCAGGGGGAATTTTCTTGTTCCAGATCTCAGGGGAAGGTTTCTGCCAGGGGTGTAGAGGCTGGAGCCTGTCTGATGGAGGTTCAGTGCAACTGAGAGGGAGATGGATAAGCTGTCTCTGGGCCTCAGATCCGTTGTCCTAGGACCATCCAGGCATCTGTCCAGGTCCTAGCAAAGATCAGAGCAAAGATCATCCTACTGTAAACAACACCAGAAGCTGATGCTGCCCCAGGGTTATGCTAAGACCATTGGGTACCAGCCAAGGGAGCCTCTGATGGAGGGAAGTTGTCTCCCCACTACTCCTACTTCATATCTATGTGCCATACAGTGAATGCTCCAATGCAAATATCTGACAAGTCTGCTTTGTGTGACAGGAAGGATACAAATCAGCTGGACTCTCCAAGGGATTTGTCTGTGTGGCCATAGTGAAGAGATCAAACTGCAGCTAAAGAACAAGTCTGAAGTCTCTTTGCACAAGGACACAGTAAGCCCTAAAAACACATTAAAGGACAAGGAGCCTCCTTTTAAGAGAAAACTGTTTTTAGTAGTGTGTTTTTCACTCTACTTGAAAGGAATGGGATCTAATTAAGTCCCCTGCTCTAGCCAAAGCACACATGGACATTCCTCACAATAGGCAGTAGCTTCAGTTTTTCTGAATTAACCTAACATTCTTATTATTTCCTATTTCAATTATGTTTTCTATTTGTGTTCTGATGCTTGCCTGAACTATCATCCAGCTGTCTTTGGCTTATCCTACCTGGCAGTCCTCACTTTCCTTCTTTGTGTTGGATTTTTCTGCCTAATGCTTTGCCCTCCTTTAGTTTTCCTGTGGATTCTTAGCTTATCATGACCCTCCTTCCAACTACTCTATAAGCTAATATTTTTTGTTTGTCTACATTTTAAATTTTGTTTCCTTTTAGCTGTTTTATTATTACCATTTTATCAGCAATGACAGTTCCAACATAGAGTGCATTGGAACCAAAGAAATGCTTGTGATTCTGTCTTCACAAAATCAACTGAGTCATGGGAATGTAAAACCATGTGCCTAATCTTATTACAAATATCCCTGGTACTGTTAATTAATCATCCAGATTCATTCCCCAAATGCATTAACTAAATCCAGTCTAGAAGTTGAGGGATTAATGATAAGCAGCAAGAAGGCTTTACAAGGTGTTGTCCTGTTATTACGTGAAAGTCAGGGCTTATAGCATAGAATGACACATCTTTGGTGCTCACAGCCATTGTCACATAAGCATTGAACTTGGAATTTCTACTCCAGTATTTTTTAAAATTGCCATGACTATTTTAACAAGATGTGTAAAGATTTAGCAGTTCCTGCTAGCAAGAGACAGCATTAACCCACTATAACTTCTTTCATCTTGTACTGCAAGGAAAAAAAGACAAGATCCACCAATGGATATCCACATCCCAAGGAAGGTTGTAGAAACCACTTCTTTTTGAAACATCATGTAAATTGAAAACTCCTAAACATTGGCAGAGGTCAAGCTGACAAAGGATAAAAGCTGTGTATCATACAGAACCTTCAAAAACAGCATATATGTCTTGTGCCCAGGTGGGTGGGGAAAAAATAAGGTACTAAATTCAGTTAATTACTGTAGTAAATTTGTGTGCCATAGTACAGTCCCAGCTGAAAATAGGAAGAAACAGGTGAGTGACTAAGAGAAACCATCATTTTCTTCCTGTTTCTTTCCTGACCTCCTTCACAGATCCTAAGGCTGTGGTCCCTCTGTATCTGCTGAAACCTAAGGCAATGTGTAAAACCTTCTCACCAATATCTGACCAATATGTACGAAATATTTTAGAGCTAAGCTGAATTTCCTATCTGAAGAATTCAACATGCAAAGTTTTTTGCTTGTTTTAGATTAATTTCATCAAATAGAAAATATAACATTGCAACCCTGCCTTGTTTATCCAAAGTAAACTGTTGAAAAAAAGCTTCCCATTTTCCTCAGTCTCAGCCCTCTCTTGAAGGCTTCTACAAACACAATGTTATAGTCTAAGTAAAAGACTGAATTTAGTGCAAGATCTGTTTGGGATAGATGATACTCTTTGCTGCCCATACATTCATCTGATATGGCTGCAGTTAAATCTGTTGAATTATTCTAGTTTTGCGTTGTTATGAATCTCCTGACTAAATCCATGGTTATTCATATAAAGTACCTTCTTTCTGAAGGAGCAGAGCAGCCCTCCTAATTTTCCAGCCACAGCCTCAAGCTATTTTCCTGTCTTTGAGCCTGCTCTTTTAATCAAAACTCCCATGGCCTTGAACCAGCACAAAGGACTTATTCTTTCTCTATGGTGTTGCCCATGCATAACAGTCTCTATACCTTTGCTGTAGGCGTTCATCTGACATTGCATTGTGCAGCAATGCACTTGTGAGATTTAAATAATTCACTTTGTAAAGATGTGTATGGTTGTGAATCAATTTATGAACATCTAGAGTATTATGAGAGGTACTTCTTGGTCTACAAAGCACTCTTTCACTGTCACTTCAAAAATTCATATTTAATATGTGACCTGAAGATTTTAATTATTCTTGCACTAGTGATAAACAGCAGTAATAATATATTCATGCTCTGCACTAATAATAAAAGTCATCCTCTTCATTAAGAAAGGGTAATAGATTACAGATATTAAGCCTGTTAGATATACTCCGAGTGTTGAAAGCTCTGAGGGTTTTCAGCATAGGATCTCAAAAGCGCATGAAGAAATTAGCCAAGTTTTGTCCCAAGGTACTTGTGAGTAACTGGTAGCAGCAGCTTAACTCAGACCTGGTGCCACAATGGTGGCAGAGCCTGAAATGGAGTGGGAAGATTGCACTGCCACTGCTCACTGCACACACTAGTAGGTATCTGTAGATTTTACAATAGGCATTTCCACCTCAGCATTTTTATCCCTTTTCCTTTTCCCAGTGTCTCAAAGCAGATACTCATCTAGAAAGCTCCCCGCAAAAAAGAGAAATAGCCAGTGGGCTCAAGAAAAACAATTGGCCTCTGTGAGAGTGGGAGACTGGAGTGATTAGGATAGCAGGATAGGGAGGATATAATTACAAAGCATGTGGTGCTAAAAGGCTCATCCTATATAATTTCTTTTAAATAATATCTATGCTTGAAGGGGCAACTCAGTGTGCCAAACTGATTGGTCTCTCTGAGGGCAATCAGCAGAGCTACTTGCTTTAAGCATTTCACTGAGAGTTCCCAGGAAAATTAACTTGTTTGCTTCAAGAGATCTGACTTGCCGCTTCCTGAGAATTAACCCAGAAGCCCACTCTGCTGAACCTTGCTTGGAGCTCCTGTGAGGAAGCAGGGCAAAGACTTGGAAAATCTGGGGAGAGGCTGTGCTTAGGACATTATTTTTAATCCTCATCTTGAATTCTTCTGGACATAGCACTGTTATTGTGCACAGTCAGAAACTTAAATCATAGAGCAACGGGTCTGAGAGCTTGAGAGGTGTACAGCTTGTGGACAGCTACAGTAAACTTGTTTGAAGCTGTCAATCATGAGGTCTATGACAATTCCAAAAATCCCAGTACTAACTGTTAAGGGTTGTGATGGACATGAAGAGTTAAAAAAGAGGGCACAATTGAATGGGGTTTTTTTTCTGTTTGTCTGTGTAACTTTATAAGTGGATGTGGCATTCAGTTCATATTGCAAGTTCTTTAGTATCGGCACTGGGAGGAATTGACAAAGGAAATACATGAAAGAGAAAAGACAATGCAAAGGAAAAAAAAGAACCAAAGAAATGCTGACAATAAAAAATAAGAAGAAAGACAAAGTGCAGAGTATACACAGGAGAACAGGAAAGAATGTAGTTATTTAAAGTGTTTAAAATCAGTCTTCCTGGTAAAAGGGCAACACAGGAATCAGTCTGGATCTGCTGGCTCTTACACATCCTTGTATTTTAGATAGGCAGCAATTTTCTTCCTGGCAAATATCTGGCAAGTTATTTATGTAGGTTGAAACCCTCTCCATCTCACAGGCCATTGGGAGTGCTTAAATCCTACCTAATCTTTGGTTCAAGCAGCTGCAGCAAAACTTAAATTGGACAGATTTTGTGGTTTTCATCCTAGAGCACTGTCTATAAAAACAGCAACTTGGAATACAGAATATATCTCCTCAGAAGAATATTTACTGCTATTTTCTGAAAGATATTTGGATGCCCCTTTTTCATCTCATCTCTTATTCCTATACTGCCAGATACAAACTGGGAGGGCAGTGCAGAGTTCTGTAAATATTCAGGTGAGAAGACGAAAAAAAATGTGATTCTGTCTTCAGTTTTTATGGTCTGTTTTTGGATGTTTGAGGCCAGGAGCATGGGCTTATTTGCTCAGTTCTGAAATAACCTTTTTTGAGGACAAAAGGTCGCCTCACAGACTGGATTTGTTTCTTTTCTTTCTGAGTCAGAGTCTGAACAATAGATTATCTTATCTAATCGTGTTTTTAGGTTTTAGATATTTTAATTCTGTTTTCATATATTCCACCTTCCAGATGTTTTTCACCTACTCTGCCTTCAGTGCTCAAAGTGTGAGCTACTGTCAAATGTGATTTTCTGGCCTTTGTGTCTTTGCTGGAAGTCATGTTCTCCTAAACTGGGACGTTTCAGGAGTAAGGTTTAACTCAGCTTACACACTGTTTATGATGGCAGAAAATGCTCACAACCACATTGAAATGCATTTCACATTCAGTGCTTTGCAAAAACAACTGGCCAGGAGTGGGCTGGTGGTGAAGAATGCAGATGTGATGCCCAGCTATTTTTAATGCTTTAGGTATCGTAGGTAATTAAAGGTTTAAGAGGTAATTGTTGCTGCATTGTGATGTTGATGGTGTAACAATGTCTTTTTTTATGATTTGAGGTGATTTGGGTCTTGTAGTCAGTGTCCCATATACAAATACCCAAGGAAAAGCAATTGTCAGATAAACCCAGGAGGGTGTTAAAACTCTGAGATTAAATCTTACTTTTTTCTTACATTTTGTGGAATTCACCAGTATTATTTGAAATGCTGTTCTTTATGCACAAAACCAGGAGAGCCTCTCATAAAATATTGGAAATAGTTAATATTTTATGAGACTTGGAAATAAAATCCAGCAGTGCTGTCTCCTCCAGCAATGCTTACAGCAGTTATAAACAGAAGGATAAAAAAAAAAAAAAAAAAAAAAGAGAGGAAGATATTCTCACCAGGACTTTGCATCTATATCTAGGAACTGTTGGCTATGTTGTCGTGTAGACAATCTGCAGCCCTTACAGACGCCTCACATTTCACTGTTATCTGTAGCAGTCTCTTCTGATCAGATTTGCAGAGAAGGCATTCAGGTATAGCAGTGACTCTACAGTGGTGTCTGTGCGGTGCAGTCTGCTGAACACCTTTGGCCAGGGAGGTTTGAATCCCTCCTCTTCCTTTCTCCTTCCCTTCACAGCCTTGTTCTGTGAATTTAAGACATGATACTAAAAGTAACTGAACTATTTTGGAAGAGGAAAAATTGGAAAAACATTGTCCTCACAGCTAGGTTAATATTGCTGAGAAAATCTGTATGTAAATTTGACAAAAATATGCATTTGTTCTGAGTAGAGGTTGTGAAGGTAGCAGGCTGCAAACAGAATAGTGGTGGATGGTCACCAGACAGAGCATCTCAATGCAGATTTCAGAATGATTGCAGGACAGCAACCATTACTTCCAAAATAGCTGATATTTGTGTTGGAAATATGCTTTTGACATCTGTGATTTTTGAGCTGGAAAATAGAAACAGATTATAAAGTTATTAGTTATTGTAGCCAACCAAAAGTAACAAAGCATTCATGTAGAACAGGCTCCTCACAAAGAGATTGATAATTATTTGTGGAGAATATTCACCAAATTACTTCAAATATGCTAGAGGAAAGGATAATTTTTTTTTTTTTCCTGGCAGATTGTGGCCCATGTTGGTATTGTGTATGTGTTTGACTCCTAGCACACAAATTCATTCTGGTATGAGATGGAGCCTATTAGGAAATTGGCTACATGAGTAAAAGTCCACACTCCATTTCCTTTAAGGTTGCTAAGCACAACAATTATTGCCCTCAGTGGTAAGGCAAGCACATAAATTAATAAATGTCCTATTAATGAGTACACTAAACATGAAAATGTCTGAACTGGGGAAATACCAACTGTGCCTGTTAGCAACATTGTGTTTCATGCTGGTTAAACAAACTAGCTAACAGGATAAAAATCAAAGGCTGTAGCACACATAACTGAGAATTTAGTTTTGTCTTGAATCTACCTTCCTGTGTGAATAAAGAATCTTTCAGGGAAGTGATTATGATCGATAGGTTGAAAAGCAGTGCAATGCTGAGTGCTAGCACACTTATATAAAGGTTTATGTACACAACCAACCCAATTACTATAATATTTTAATCAAAAATGAAGAAGGGTAACCAACTCTAACAAAATTAGTTCCATCAAAGTCTACAAATTCTTCAAACTGAGCAAATTCTGACTGCCTTATCCTGAATTTTTAATGCTTTTTCACATCCTTGCTCTTGATTGGTAATAAAAACCTGCTTTCTCCAATTTCCAAAGTTTGAGAGCTTCTCTCCACATTTTTAAGCTGTCCACAGCCCCGACATCCACCAGTTTCTCCTCCATTGCCTCCTGAATACAGGAGTGGTGTTTTAAAGGTAAAGAGACATAAATTGGCTTGAAATTTTACCCCGTGTGAATCAATTTTGCATTGCTTATACTGTAAGATGCTTATGGTAAATGAAATTAAATGTAATCCAGCAGTAAATGTGTTAAAGCTTGGGGAGGTGGGGATGCTGCAGCTACAGAAAGTAGCAAGCCTGCTGCCAAATGCAGCTTTCACAGCAGAGTCTCTGGAACACCATTCTCAGGCACTCTAGTTTTCATTAAACAAACACAACTTTTTTTGTTATTGTGATATGTGGCTGGTATTTTTATGCACAGTGTAAGACAGGGGCCTAGTGTGGATCTCTGGTCCGAGTGTGTGTGCCTCTAAGGGCAGCAAGAGAAACCAGAGGGTCTTAAAATGCTCTGGGGTTGGTGTTGAGCAGAGCAGCTGTACTTCTCACACATACATTGGGCAGAAGGTTTCCAAGAGCCCACACGGGGTTGGATGTCCTCTCTCCAGTTTGAAACCTGTCTGAGCTGGATACAGAATATCCTCAACAGCTTTGAAAGCTTCTCTGCATGACTAAACTGAACACTGAGGGGTGGAAGCTTGAGGGCTGTGGCCATGCAAGGCATCAGAGGAGGAGGAAGGAGGACAAGATGCCACAGCTCTCCCGCAGCACCAGCTGCAGAGGGGCCAGCCAGCCACAGGAGAGACACTGCCACACACGTCTTTGGCATTTGGGGTTCCAGGCTTAAATAAAGCACTGCGAGCCTGAGACGTGTTAACAGCTCTGCAAACCCCGAAATATTACACGTGTGCAGGGTTAAATTAACGTGCCATCCAAAACCCCATTTCTTCAATGTGATGTTCTATGTGAGTAGCACCATCCTCCAAGTAAAATAATGTATTTGCTGCGTCTTTCTTTTAACAAATGAGAGAACATAAGCCTTTTAGAAGGAAAGAATATATATGCTCAGCAATAAAGACTTTTTAATAAATATCCTTTTAATTCTTATGACCATCCCACTGATTGCAAGTATAACCAGAAAAGAAGTCTGATTATCCTTGCACAGCCATTTGCCTGTGGGAAAAAAATTCATGACATTTGGATGTAAAATGCTGATTTAATGTTTTACTCCTTATATAGCAGAGGCTGAGATAATCCTGGAAGATCTGCTCAGAGCAGAAGCCAGACAGAGTTCTCCAAGTTCTGGTGTTACTCATCATCTCAGTCTAAGGGAGTGTCTTAAATTATGTGCCTGTATTTTAACTACCAATGAGCCTGAAGTTTCTTCCCAAAGGCAGTGTAAAATGAGTTAATATTTTATAATGTGCTTTGAAATCCTCAGATAACAGGCAGTGCAACATCACAAAATATTTCATGGACAGAACCATCTGAGGTGAAATCTGCCTCTCTTTATGTAACTTCTTTCAATAACCAGAAACCAAATGGACTCTGAGACTAAATAGTGCCGTGAAACAAGATGGACCCATGGTTCTCAAATGCTTACGATCTGTAACATCCCAGGAAGCTAAATTGGTCAGATAATTCTACTAAAAAGTCTTGGAAATAACCATGAAAACTAGGATTGTCTTTATTTAATTAGACTAAGCTGATATTTTGTGGTATTAGCACTGAGTACATGATTTTTTTTTTTTCAGAAGAATCACTTTGAAAGTAGCCTAATGATTTTTGTATAAGATTCATCCCAAAAGTTTCACAGAAGAGGCATAGGAAGTGCAAAACACCCTGGACCTTCATCAGACTGCAGGTCAACTAATGAGACCCATGCAAACTAATAGTGTGAAAACTTGAGAAAGCTCACCTCTTAAATATAAAGAACTTTCTAGCCAGCAGAAGTAAGGTGGTGTTTTCCCACGGTTTCCTGAAAAGTCTGTCAGGACAGATTTTCAACAGCTACTATTTATATAATTAAAGAATACTTTGGAATGTTTGTGGAGTATTAATGGCTGCCCAGTCTTGTTTGCAAAGTACACTCATTTTAATTTGACCAGATCTTAAGAAATGTTGAGTATTTGTGCCTTGTCTGCTGACACATCTCAGTTTGGAACCTGGTAAATCTGCAGAGTATTTTCATATCCACAGAAACAATCACAAGGAGCAAAGGGTGCTGAGGTCACAGTGCTTAGCATCTTGTGAATTCTGGTGCTTTGCTTACAGTGATATAAATCTTTTTTACATCTTTCCAACTCATTCATTATGATGTGTTCTCTCCTGAATCCACTCGTATTAAGTCTTGTTAATTAATGCCAGTTAGATTTTTGTGCTCTGACAGAGTAGCTCTGTCACACATTGTGGGTATGTAATGATTGGGGATCTTAAAATTATTGCTGAAAAAACCAAAAAACACCATAAAAGGTTGCTACATACAAGCAGCATCCAGTTGTAACATATGACATTTTATTTAACGTGTATGGATATGGATATACTTTATTTTGTGCCTCAAAAAGAAGTTGTTAAACTGTGTTAAGAGAGCTGTAGAGTATGTGACTGCAGGTATGGGAGTATTATTGGTAAATCCATGGAGTATCTCATCTTGGCTGCTGAGTCGAGTTTTGGTCTCCCTCCAAAAGGATATGGCAGGAACAGAAAGGCTGTGGCGAGGATGGCAGAAATTACTGAAGGCACGGATGAAAATTGACTCAGAATAGCGGCTGGACTTGAAAGAAAACAAAGGAGGGATAATACTGAGTAAATAATGGATTGGTTCGGAGAGTGTAAATTCTCCTTTCCCCTCAGAGAGTGCGAAGAGAACTAAGCAGAGCGTGATGAGCCCTTTCCGTGCGGTGCAGCAGCCCAGCACCAGCAGCCACGGCCGGGCCGGGAGCGCGGCTGGCTCCGGGGAACCCTGGCGCACCGGCGGAGCGGGAGCGGTGTCCGCAGCCGCATTACGGTGCCGGCCGCCTGCGACCTCC